>PVJA010046207.1:0-15237 GCA_004027025.1 Myocastor coypus | reverse complement strand
GTAGCTAGTGACTCCAGAACTATATTGAATAGAAGTGGCGATAGGGGGCATCCTTGTCTTGTACCAGATTGGAGAGTAAAAGACTTCAGTTTTTCCCCATTTAGAATTATGCTAGCTGTTGGATTGTTGTAGATGGCTTTTATCAGGTTGAGGTAGAGGCCCTCTATTCCAATTTTCTGTAGGACTTTGAACATGAATGTGTTGCACTTTGTCAAAGACCTTTTCAGCATCAATTGAGATGATCATGTGATTTTTGGTCTTGGTTTTGTTGATATAGTGTATTGCATTTATAGATTTGCGTATATTGAACCATCCTTGCATCCCTGGGATGAATCCTGCCTGGTCGTGATGTATAATCTTCTTGATGATTTGTTGTATTCTAATGGCTAGGATTTTATTGAGAATTTTTGCGTCAATGTTCATGAGAGAGATTGGCCTGTAGTTTTCTTTTTTAGTTACATCTCTTTCTGGTTTTGGTATCAGTGTAATACTTGCCTCTAGGAATGATTTTGGAAGGATTGCTTCCTTTTCAATTTCATTGAAGAGTTTGAGGAGTGTTGGGATTAAGACTTCTATAAATTTCTTGTAGAATTCAGTAGTGAATCCATCAGGTCCCGGACTTTTCTTTTTCGGTAGGCTTTTTATTATATTTCATTTTTCATTGGCTGTTATTGAGTTGTTGAGAGTTCTTATATCCTCTTGATTCTAGGAATCTGCCCATTTCATCTGTGTCTTCAATTTTGTGAGAGTAAAGAGTCTCACAGTAGTTATTTATGATCCTCTCAATCTCTTCTGTGTCTGTAGTAATTTCACCTTTTTCATTCCTTATTGCTTGAATTTGAGTCTTCTTTTTCCTCTTTTTGATAAGGTTAGCTAGGGGCTTATCAATTTTATTTAATCTGTCAAAGAACCAGCTTTGGATTCATTAATTCTTTGTATTATTTTCTTTGTCTCAGTTGAATTAATTTCTGCTCTAATCTTTATAATTTCCTCCCCTCTTTGGGCTTTCAATTTCATTTGCTCTTTTATTTCTAGTCAATTGAGGTGCTCCAGGAGAGTATTTATTTGTTTCCGTTCTGTTTTCTTAATGTGTGAATTCAGAGCTATAAATTTCCCTCTAAGAATTGCTTTCATTGTGTCCCATAAATTCCTGTTAGTTGTGTTTGAATTTTCATTAAATTCAAGACATTGTTTAATTTCATCTGTAGCCCACTGGTTGTTGAGAAGAGTGTTGTTTAATTTGTATGTATTTCTGGAGTTCTTGGGGTTTCCGTTGTCATTTATTTCCAATTTCATTGCACTGTGGTCAGATAATATGCATGGGATAAGTTCTGTTTTCTTCCATGTACTTAAGCATGACCTATGTACTAATATGTGGTCTATTTTAGAAAACGTCCCATGTGCAGCTGAAAAAAATTGTATATTCTGAAGTAGTTGGGTGGAACGCTCTGTGTATGTCCACTAAGTCCAGTTGTTTCAAGTTCTGGTTCAGCTCTTCTACTTTGCTAAGTTTTTGTTTGCCTGACCTGTGTTTTTTGAATAAGGGAGTGTTGAGGTCTCCTGTTAAGGTTGTGGTACTGGATATTAGATTTTTCATGTCCATTAAGGTTTGTCTTATATAGCTTGCTGCTCCTGTGTTGGGTGCATACATATTTATGAGTGTGGCCTCTTCATTTTGAGGTTTTCCCCTGACCAATATGTAGTGGCCTTCTTTGTTTTGTTTGATCAGTCTTGGTTTGAAGTCTAGACTGTCTGCAAACAGGATTGCTACCCCTGCTTTTTTTTGAGGTGCTGGAGCATGTAGTATTGTTTTCTGTCCTTTCACTTTTAGTCGATGAGTTTCTTCATTAGTTAAGTGTGTTTCTTGTATACAGCATGCTGGATTTTGCTTACTTATCCATTCTGCCTGTCTATTTCTTTTAATTGGAGAACTGAGTCCATTTACATTGATGGTTGTAATTGAAATATGTTGACTTATGTTTGACATGATGTTTACTTACTACTGTTTACCGCTCTTTCTCCTGTGTTTAATTGAGTAGCCTATTTGGTGGGATCTTTCTGTTCTCATTTCTTGAGTTTGAGTCATTTTGTTCCCTCTCTAAAATATTTTTTAGTATGCTATGTAGGGTTGCTTTTCTTTTCTTTTCTTTTTTTTTTTAATATGGAACACTTCACGAATTTGCGTGTCATCCTTGTGCAGGGGCCATGCTAATCTTCTCTGTATCGTTCCAATTTTAGTATATGTGCTGCCAAAGCGAGCACTAGGGTTGGTTTTGATGTCATGAAATTCTTTGGTTGCTCATTGTCATGGAAGTTTTTCACTTCTCCTTCATACTTGAAAGAGAGCTTAGCAGGGTATAGTAGTCTGGGCTGAAATTTGTTTTCATGGAGGACTTGAAGCACTCTGATCCATGCTGTTCTTGATTTCATGGTTTGTGAAGAGAAATCTGCTGTTATTCTGATGGGCTTTCCTTTAAATGTGATCTGTTTCTTTTCTGTGGCAGCTTTTAGTATACTATTCTTCTGCTGAATTTCTGGAATTTTGATTATTATGTCTGGAAGTGTTTTTAGTCGGGTTGATGTTATTTGGAGTTCTGTATGCTTCAGTTATGTGTATGTCCACTTGTTTTTCCATATTCGGGAAGTTTTCTGCTATTACTTCTGCCCATATTCTTTTTATATCCTTTGTATTGACTCCTTTTTCATTGATTCCTATTAATCTCACGTTGTTCACTTTTGCATGATCTTGCAGATATTGAATTGCTTTTTCCTGCATCCTAGTTGTTTTTAAGAGATCTTTTCTTATCTTTTCACTAACTGCGACTGCGTCTTCAAGGTATGAGATTCTATCTTCACTTTGGTTCATACGGTTTTGCCAGCTTGTGATTGAGATTTCATTTTCTTATATATCTCTTTGAAACTGTTTCGTGCAGTCTATTTCTTTCCTATATTGTTCATTCAGGGAATCCATCATTTTTCTATTCTCCTCTAATTTTTTATCAATGTCTTTAATAGTACTGAAGTCTCTCTTTGTGGTTATCCTTTCTCTCTCTAGTTCATACATTATTTCTGCTCTGTTCTCTTCTGTACCTTTCTGTAGTTGTTCCCCTACTTTAGATGCTATTGATTTAGAGGAGTCTTTTTTAACTTCAGAGGTTATTTCTGCTCTTGTTTCTTCTATATGTTTCTGCAGTTGTTTTTCCACTTCAGCGTCTATTTTTTCATACATTTCTTTATTTCACATGTTATCTCAGATGTGAGTTGTTCTGTACATTTGTGCACTTGCCTTTCAACCTTGGCTGCTACTGATTCAGAGATTCCCTCTGCATGATTCCCATTTACTTCCATGGTAGTGTTTTCTGTATTTGTTTTGTGTAGACTCGGGATCTGGGATTGGATCTTGCTCCTTCTCTTTATCATGTTTTATAGCAGTGATCTCTGCACCTTGGTGAATTTATACAGTTAGCACCTATGGAAATTTGGGTCTGGATCCACCAAGTTTGTTCCCCTCCAGAGGTGTCTGGCTGCAATTGGGAGCTCAGTCGGCTGGCTACTATAAGGCCCCTTGTGTTGGGACAGTGGTCTGCCCTGTGAGTATAGTGGGTGGCTGTGTGGGAAATATGGGTGTAGTCAGGGTTTGGGCAGTTGTCCAGTTGGGGGCATGTATGTGAGGTGAGAGAGTTCTTACCTGGCCAATGTGAGCCCTGGTCTGGAAGATGGGTGGAATCTGAGTTCAGGTTGTTGATCAGTCCGCAAATGGACCAGGGCAAAGTCTGCTGGTTTCCCCAATCAGGATGGCAGTGGAGTCCAGCCTGGAGTTTGGGGTGACATGTCAAGTCCGGGAGTTGGGCTTGGTTCTCCGCACAGCGCTACCAAATGAGATGGCACGAGGATACAGGCAGGCTAGGCTAGGTCCCGGCGCCACAGTACCAGACAAGATAGCGTGCAGATCTGAGTGGGTGAGTCAGGTCTCTCTTGAAGCTCTGGATCCACCCCTTAATAACTCTGGGACAGGGGATAAGTGGGGGTGTGGGAAAAGCTCTTGGCTGGGGAGAGTGAACTGATGTGGAGAGCGCAAATGGGCAAAATTCACATTGAACTAAGAGAACTCAGCAGGATGGCACATTCTCTGCCAGGCATAGTGGAGGTTGGCTACTCAGGGGAGCCCGCTTTGAAGTTGTGGCCCTGAGATCACCCTGAAGGGGAGGTGGGATGTTTCCAGCTAGAGAAGAGGAAGGGAGCGTGGACTGAGCCACTGCAGGTCTTGTGCCCCAAGGACTCAGAGCCCATTGCACTGCACTGTGTTCCTCCTGGTCATCAGCCCACTCCCTTGTGCAGGTCCCCAGGCATGACAAGTCACAACTGACAGAGCCATATGGTGACAGGACTGAAAATGACAGTGCAAACGGGTGCCAGGGCAGCAGCTGCTCTGATTTATCTGTTGCATGGAGGCAGGGATTGTGTTGTGTGCTACAACAGCTCCGTGAAGAGGCATTGGTTGTATTTTGCAAATAAATCCAGGAAAGGTTGAGTGATTTGTTCAAAAGCAGATCACTGCCAGGTGTGGCAGAATACATGTGTAATCCTAGCTACTTGGGAGGCCAAAGAAAACTGCAATGTGGACACATTTTTGGGACCGAATGAGCAGTGGTTTTTATCTGACCTCAAGTAATTAGGGCTGCCTGAGAGGCCCGAGAGGCTTTTGAGACTCCATCTACTTATGGGTGAGGGCCTTCATCTATTAACTGTGGTGGTCCTAAGTGTACATAGGAAAATGGTGAGATAATTCCCAAGTGGTCTGAGTTAATCCTATTCTGGGCTTTTGCTCCAGTCTGCTTTTCAGTACTACAATGAAATACCTCAGGCACGTTGCCTTAGGAAGGAGGTTTATTTGGTTCACAATTGTGGAGCTTCAGGGCATGGCGCTGCCCTGGCTTGGTTCTGGTGATGACCTTCCTGCTGGCAGAGTCCTAAGGTGAGCCATGGGGTCACATGATAGGACACGGAGTTCATGCACCACGTCTGTGCATCTAATCTCCCTCCTCATAAAGCCACCAGGATTCCAACCTTGGGACTTTATTTAACTCAGTCACTCCCCAAGGGCTCCCCCTCTGAACACCAGAACTAGATTTAGCTTCCACCATCTTAATGCCTTTGACATATGATTTGAGAACTCCTGCATTGTGGTGAGAGACAATCCGTACGTAAACCATTTCATATATATAGGAGAGCCAAAAACTTAATGAATTCTGAGTACCAGTTCATTTAGCATAATGACAGTTCCAAAGTCCAGGACTGTGGTCCCACCATCAGCGAGGATGACGATGTCTGTCTTGGGACAGAGGGACATAGAAGGGCAGGGCAACTGGTAGCCTGAGAGTGCAGCACAGTACAAGATGCCAAATACTTACCACATGAAAACCCAGGAAGATGCAAACTAAAGTTAATTTCTGGCCAAGAAAATGATCAGACTCCTAATATCTGACTTGGACAACCTTTCTGGACCCTGCAGGACCAGCCTGAATGCTTTCCACTCAGGCTGCACCTTAGCTCTACTCAGCTGGCTCCTGGAGTGTTACCTTGAGAAGAATTCTGAAGCCAGAGCTACATAGAGGTGGAAACAGCTCTACTGGGTCAGCTGGACATTTGCCATGGGCATGAGAACAGTAAGAGAGGTACTCAGGCCATGCGTAGAAGATGGAGAAGTCAAGTTGGGGACAAGTGACAGGAATGTAAACCTATGTAAGTGAAGGTAAAAGGAGAATTAGAGCCCGGACCTCTGCTCATCAGGAACAAAGGTTCCCACTGTTCAACTGTGCAGTCTCCCAGGACCAATAAGAAATGGTAGGCAATTTGACAGCTTCAAAGGGGACTGTACACTTGACCTCAGCCGATATTGATTCCGACCTTCACATTCCCACTGACCTTGACAGTAAGCACTTGTTTATTGAACAAACAAGCCTTTGAGCCTGTTTACTAATCTTGGTGAGACTTATCTCACCCTGTTTCAGGAGTTTCTCTCTTGTTTCTGGGGCACCTGAAGCTTTAACCACAGCACTTTATTTAATCCTCCCAGCAGCCCTAGAAGGACCTGCAACCATCCACATCCTTGTGACTGAGAAAGCAACAGGCATTCAAGTGGTTGCACACATTGGTGTAGCATTGTGGTTTGTCCCCGACGTGCAGCCCCACTCCAGCCACTCTCATCATGCCAGATTGCTTGTGTTCTCGTGGGTTTTAAAACAATATTATCTGGTGTGTTTATGTGTGCAACAGGGCTTGGGTGTCAGAAGTCATCAAGTACAGACCATTACTGGACTCTTTTGGCCTTCAAGTCCCATTGGAGGGACTTGACTCTGGACTCCTTAGTGTCATTTATGCTTTTCCCAAAGGCCACACTCAGTTTCCAGCCTTATACACTATAGCAGGCACAAGCTCTACTGAACTCTGACAAAAGTCTTCTTGACACAACACTCTAGTTTGGGTTCAAGGCTGTGATCAGACCACATCTGGCTCCTGCGAGGTTTCTTGGGTCAGAAACAAAGCATCTCTGTTAGTCCACAAGTGCCACTGTAACTGAAAGTCATAAGTGTGATGGCATAAACAACAAATTTATCATCTTATGGATCTGGAGGCAAGAAGTTCTGGGAGTAGAGTTGGTTCCTTCTGAGAGTTATAACAAAAGATGTATTGCAGGCCTCGTCCCTTGGCTTCCTGATGGCCACCAGCGTAGCATCGTCCCACATGTTTCCTCTCTGCTCCTGTCTCTTGTTCAAGTCCCCCTGTGTATAAGGACACCAGTCAGACTGGATTAAGGTTCACCCTAATAATCTCACTTTACCTTAATAGTCTCTTTAGATACTCGATCTCCAAAGTGAGGTCATGCTCTAAGTTACTAAGGCTTAGAACTTTGACATATACGTAACACAATTTGTAGCCAAAAATTGGTACATGATACAAGATGGTTGAATGAATGAAGGAGTGATTAATTGATTGAATCTACTTTGTCAACCTAGTTAATCTGAACAATGACTAGAAAAAAAAATTCCAGACACTGACAGGAAATGGCCTACAGGAAAAAATATATTCTTGGATGGTGGCACAATTATTGAAATGACTCAACATGGTTATTCTCTATAATTCTTTTGGTTGACAATTCATGCTGTTTCTGCTGGATTTTTGCTCCAAATTATATTTAAATTAATTTCTGCCCCATGCCATGTGAGGAATCTGCTCAGCATGTAGTCACAGAGAATAAAGCTGTGTATTTATCACCACTGAAGCCAAGCTTCGATAATCCAGTCAGCAGGGTGAGCAAAACAGTTTTATCAGGGCAGTGACTTTGGGCTTGCTCATGCTTTCCTAGCTGGAGTCTGAGTTAATATTAACAGGCCCAAGGTGGTGTGGGCTTATGCAATCATGGGGCTGGTCCCCCTGCTCCACGGCAGACAGTCATGATCATTTGCCCCATCCTCTGACCTTCAGGGCGTGTCTAGGTAATGCCCAGGAAGCAGAAGGTGACCTAGGAGTCTAGCAGAACCCTAATAGCTGCTATGTCAAAGCCATTCTGAGCCAAGAATGTCAAACTCAAGTCCCCTACAGATGTCATTTCAGTGGGAGGCACTGAGTTTCAGGAAGTCAAGAGGCATCTGAAGCCATCTGCACCACTAGGTTTGAGCACAAGGGTGTGTCAGGTGTGTCATGGATGCTCAGGATGGGACAATAAGGGCTGGGGTCTTTTAACTCCTGATACTGCCTCCCAGCAGATCGCCCTTGCCACTGCCACCTCCATGTGCAGTGCCCCTGTCAGCCCCCTCCTAAGGGCTCCTTCCTCAACAGGATTTTGCACCATGGATACTGTGGGCACTTGGGAACACATCGACTCTGAGGTCAGGGCACCGTCCTCCCCTACTTGAGTGATCATAAAGGATTGGAGAAGTTCTCCAGGGGAGCTTTTCCCACTAACAAAATAAATGTCCAGTGACATTTCCTGGAGGAAGAGCCTCCTGCAGGCCAGCTCCTTCCCTAGGAAGGGTTGCATTCCCAAGCATCCATCCGCTGCCATCTGCGCTTTCTCATCTTCCCACGCTCCCTTCCATTTAATTTTTAAATAGATGTGTAGTACTTTTCAAAAGCATAAAGCGATGCAGATGGAAATAAATAGGTTATGATTCCACTGCCTGAAAAGCCTCCACTGGCTTCTGTCAAAAGCTAGGTTACTCTGTTACTCTGCTGTGTGCCCTTTTTGGGGTCCAGGGCAAAAGTCCCAGTCATTAGAGATGAGCACTGTAGGATCCCCACCCCAGTGGGACACTTAGGTCACCTCTCTTGTCCCCTTTCCTGTTCCTGTCTGTCCCTCGTAATCTCCACTGCTACAGACATATGACCGCCTCGCTTCTCTTGCAGCAGCCAGGCCTATCCCTGTCCAGGGCCTGTGCACACACTTACTCCTCCCCACATGCTCTTCTCCCAGTACCTACAGGGCTCATTTTCTTGCCCACCTTGGGCTGAGGTGCTGCCTCCCTAGCGGGTAAGGCAAGCACAGAGAAGTGGGCTTTCTTGATCTCTGTCTGCATGGACCCCATGCCCAGCACCCTTGGGGACTGGCTCGCTTTGTTCAGTGTGGTGTCCTCAGGGCGTGTCTGCAGTGCAACATGAGTCAGAATTCACTTCCTTAAGGTAGAGTCGTGGTCACTGTACATGCTACATTTTGCTTATTTATCTACCTGTCATGGAGCATTAGATGCCTTTCCCCTTTTATTTACTGCGAATAAAGCTGCTATAAACCTGAGCACATAGTCACCTCTTCCAGGTGAGTTTGCAGTTCTTTTGAACTGGATGTGGAATTGCTGGATCATGCAGTAATTTAATATTTTGTTTCTTAGGAGCTCCTGCATTGTTTTCCAAAGGGACTGTGTCATTTCACATTTCCAGCAACAGTGCACAAGGACTCCAAATTCTCCAACACTTCTCATTTTTTTCATTTAAAAAAACTACATTTTTTTAAGATTTGTGAAGTGCTGGGGACTAAACTCAGGGTGTTTGCACTGAGCGAGATCCCCAGCCATCTGTCTGTCTGTCTACCTATCTACCTATTTCTGACACAGAGGCTCACTAAGTCACCAGGTGGCCCAGGTTAGGATTGAATTTGTGATCTTCCTGTCTCAGTGTCCCAGAGTTCTGAGGTTATAGTTGTGGGTGAGCACACCCAATCTCTCTTCCTGCTCATCTTCTTCCTCCTCCTCTTTCTCCACCACCTTCTAATAGTACTCATCCATTTAAAAATATAGATGTGAAGGTAATTTCATTACAGTTTTGATTTTCATTTCTCTCATTAATAATAAGGACATTTTCATGTGCTAGTCACTTGTATATCTTTGGAGAAATGTCTATACGTGCAAGTTTGTTGCCTCTTAAGTTGTTTAGAGTTATTATTCATGAGATATTAGAGTTTTAAAAAGTTATATTCTGAAAATTAACTCCTCAGAGCTGTAACTTGTGAATATTTTCTCACATTCTGCAGGATGCCTTTCAATCCGTTGTTTGTGTCTTTTGGTGCATGGCTTTAAAAACTATACATCCCAGGCTGGCCTTGAACTTGTGGCAATCCTCCTCCCTCCACCTCCTGAGTGCTGGCATCACAGGTGTGAATTACCATGCCAGCTTGAATAAAACATCATGAAGCTTTACCCTGAGATTTCCTCTAAATTTTATAGCTTGCTATCTTACGTTTAGGTTTCTGAGTGCATTCTTGGTGTCTTAGTTACTTTTCACTCGTTGCTGGGACAAATACCTGACACTCAAAATGAAGGAAGGAAAGGTTTATTTAGCTCACAGTTTGTGGAAGTTTCAGTCCATATTTGGCTGGTCCAAGGCTAAGTGGAACAGGGCAGAGAGAATCCAGTTCACATCAGTGGAACAGCAACAAAATGGTGACAGAGGCAGCTAACAATCAGGGCAGCAGAAAGCAACAGCAAGAGCTTGAGTCTGTCTCTCTGTCTGTCTTTATATTCCTATCAGGCTCTCTGCCTTAGGATATCTGCCCTAGACCACACCTATAGTCCCAGCCCTACTCAGAACAATAATTCCATCAGTTCTAAAACACATAATCCCAGTGACTCCTGAGTCAAGTCTCAACCTATAGAAGTCCCTGCTCCATGACTACATGAGGCTTTGGGGGGACAACTAGACATAAAGCATAACACTTGGTTTGTTCTTGTATAAGATACAAATGGTAAGTCAAATGTCCATTGTCATTTTCTAAACATGGACATTCAGCTTTCCCCACATTCCTTATTGAATGGCCTGTCCTAGGGTCACTGAGATAGCTCAGTGGATTAAGCACCTGCTTAGACAAGCACAGGCACTAGGGCGTCATCCACAGTACTGCATGCCATGCTGGCCCTGCCCATGGGCACTCTGAACAGGCCACTGAGTCGGGGCATAATTCCAGTGCTGGGGAGGCTGAAAACAGGAGGATCGCTAAAAGCCCAATCTGTGTAGTGAGACTGTATACCAAATACATAAACATACCAAATACAGAAAAGAAACAAAAAGAAAGAAATGTCCAGTTTGTCCCTCAGTGAGTGGTCTTAGCTGCTTCAGTGAAAACTACCCATAGATGTGAGGGTCCATTCTATTGGTTTGTGTGTTTGCCTTCATCCTAGTACCATGCTGATTTGATTATCAGAGCTTTGAAATCAGGATAGCTCTTTTTCCAAGACTACTGTGCCTATTTGGGGGTCTCTTGACAGTTCATAAGCATTTAAGAATGAGTTTTTGTGGGCCCGGAAGGATGGCTCAGTGGTCTAAAGCACCTGCTTAGGAAAGCTTAGGTGGCTGCAGGGATTGTGGTTTGATCCCCGGCACCACATGCTGCGCCAGCCCTGCCCTCAGTGCAGGCTGAGCCGGCCATAAAAATAAATAAATAAACAAACAAACAAAAGTTCTGAAACAAGAAAAAAAATGAATTTTTGTATCTGCAAAAAAAAAAAAAAAAAATTAGTGAGAATTTGCCAGACATTGCATTAATCTGTGTATTGTTTTGGGTGGTACTGACATTTAGTAGTAGTTAAGTTTTCAATCCATGAACATGGATTTTTTTTTTTTGGCAATTTTCAGTATTAATATTTTTTGGCTCCTTGGTGAAAGTTCATTTTTTTCTCTGATGATGTACATGGAAATCTTAATTTCCTTTTAAGATTGTTTACTGTTAATTTTTGTGTTGACTTTTGTAACTTACACTTTAGCTTAATTTGCTTATTAATTCTAACAGATATGTTTGTTAGCATGAAAGTAGGTGTATTAGTTACTTTTTGCTCGTTGCTGGGACAAATACCCAACACTCAAAATGAAGGAAGGAAAGGTTTATTTAGCTCACAGTTTGTGGAAGTTTCAGTCCATATTTGGCTGGCCCAAGGCTGAGTGGAACAGAGCAGAGAGCATCCAGTTCATGGCGGTGGAACAGCAACAAAATGGCGGCAGAGGTAGCCAACCAACATGGCAGCAGAGCAACAGCAACAGCTAGAGCTCCAGTCTGTCTCTCTGTCTCTCTTTATATTACATTCAGGCTCTCTGCCTTAGCTCCCGCCCTAAGCTACACCCATAATCCCAGAAGTACTTCCACCCATAATCCCATCAGTACTAAAACCTATAATCCCAGGGGTCATGGATCAAGTCTGAAACTCTAGAAGTCCCCGCCCAATGACTCCATGAGGCTTTGGGGGGACAACTAGACATAAACCATAACATTCCGCCCCTGGACCCCCAAAGTCTCATACATATCCCTTTTCACAAAAGACATTTTAGTCCATCTGGAAGTGTTGGCAAAGTCCCAATAGTTTCAGCATTGCTGAAAAGTCCAAATCCCAAGTTTCCTCGAAGATCCAAGGCAAATTTTCATCTGTGAGCCCCTGTACAATAGAAGAGTCCAACATATCAAACATTCAAAGGCATAAGATAAACATTACAATTCCAAAAGTTGCAAACAACAGGGTAATACAAAACATTGGGACCAACACATGTCCAAAATCCAGCAGGGTAAACATCAAATCCCATAGTTCCAACTGGAGAATCCAAAGCAGTCTGCACTGAGTTGTGAGCATCATGCAACTCCACTCCTACCACACTCTTGGTGGTAATTCCCATGGCTTCTCTCTTAGGCCGGCTTTGCTCCCTCTTAGCACGATCCACATTCTTGGCTTTTCCAAACTTCTGGGGTTTCCACTGAACTGGCTTCTCACTCTCTGCTTCACACACTGCCCTCTCAGGAGCACACTGCCTGGCCTCCCAGGCCTTCTTCTGAAATCGAGGTGGAAGCCTTCTTAAATTAATAGCTCTTGCATTCTGAATGCACCTAAAACCAATGCCACGTGGATGATGCCAGGGTCTGCTGCCAGCTGGAGTAGTAGCCAAGCTACCTTCTCTTTTGCTTGTAGGGGTGGAGTGCCTGGATTGATGAACACTCTGACCTTGATTCCTAGGAACAAATTCTCCATGCCGGCGCCATTTTGGAACCTGGTTTGGCTGCTGCTGCCATTCTGGTACTTGGGTCTCTGTGGCCTTCTTCTCAAGGCAAAGCCTCTCTCCTTTGCCATTCTGGGGCTGCAAAGCATAGGCAGCTGCCACCTCTTGTGATGCCCTCAGGCCATCTTTTCCATTTGGTGGTTCCTTCCCAGCAATGGAGATCCTCTCAGTTCCATCTTTGCAGTCTACAGCTCTCCTGGTGTTTCCTTTCTGGTCAAACTCACATTTTAAATCATCCTGCTTGGCTCTTTTCTCTTGATTTTCAACATAAATCTGGCTAAAAGCTGCCAATAACAACCACGCCACTGCCTCAATAGTTTGCTGCTTTGAAATGTCTCTTGAAAGATTAATCAGTCCGCCATGCTTAATCTCAGTCTTAGGCAAAGTCTCTGGGCACGAGCAAAATTCCGAAAGACTTTCAGCCAATCCATAGCACAAATCGTCTGGAGTCCAATGACCAATGCTGTCCTTTTTTTCAGCAGAAACCTCCTCAGCCTGATCTTTATAGGCAGGCCTTCTGTCAGTCTTCTGGTCTAAGCTCTGACCAAAATCGCCCAAGCTGAACAGCTGAAGCCGTTCTACTGCTTTGTTTTTAGCCGACATCTCTGAACCTTTCCTATCTCTTCCCGTAAGCCATTTCCAAAAGCTTATAATCCACATTGTCAGGTATAGTCACAGCAACGACCCCACTTCTGTGGTACCAAGTTCTGTATTAGTTACTTTTTGCTCGTTGCTGGGACAAGTACCCAACACTCAAAATGAAGGAAGGAAAGGTTTATTTAGCTCACAGTTTGTGGAAGTTTCAGTCCATATTCGGCTGGCCCAAGGCTGAGTGGAACAGAGCAGAGAGCATCCAGTTCATGGCGGTGGAACAGCAACAAAATGGCGGCAGAGGTAGCCAACCAACATGGCAGCAGAACAACAGCAACAGCTAGAGCTCCAGTCTGTCTCTCTGTCTCTCTTTATATTACATTCAGGCTCTCTGCCTTAGCTCCCGCCCTAAGCTACACTCATAATCCCAGAAGTACTTCTACCCATAATCCCATCAGTACTAAAACCTATAATCCCAGGGGTCATGGATCAAGTCTGAAACTCTAGAAGTCCCCGCCCAATGACTCCACGAGGCTTTGCGGGGACAACTAGACATAAACCATAACAGTAGGAATCCTTTCCTTTGCTTCTCATCTTAGGAGAAAAGTGTTTAGTCTTTTACCACTGAATATAACATTTGCTATTGGTTTCTTGTATATAGCTTTTCAATGTTCAGACAGTTTTTTTTTTTTTTTTTTTTTTTTTTTCAGGGCCAGGGTTCAAACTCACGCCCTTGCACTTGCCAGGCAGTCACTTGTGCCACGGAGCTATCTCCCCAGCCCCTGTTGAGACAGTTTTTATTCCTATTTTATGAAAGTTTTAAAAATAATGGCATAACACTGAATTTAGTCAATTGTGATGATCATGTTCTTTCTTCTTTATTCTGTAATATGGTATCTTGTACTGATTGATGATTTTTTCTTTTTCTTTTTTTTTTTATAGTACCAGGGATCAAACTTGGGACCTTGCACTTGACAGGGAGGTGCTTATGCCACTGAGCTATATCCCCAGCTCTTGATTGACTTTTATATATTAAGCCAAGATTTATATATTAAGCTTAATATATAATGCTTTATATATTAAGCATTCTAAGGAGAAATCTCACTTCCTCATGGTGTATAGCTTTAAATACTAAAGTCTATTTGTCAATATTTTTTTAAGGAATTTTTCATTAAAGCTCAAAGTGACATCAGTTTCTAGTACTCTTTTCTGTGTATTTGTTTAGTTTTGCTATCTGGGTTATTATGGTTTCATAGTCTCTGTTCGAAAGTGTTTCTTCCTCTTCAATTTTTGGAAGAATATGAAGAAAATTTCTATGAATTTTTCTCTGTTTACTTATTCACTCTAACAAAAGTTTACCAATATGTTTTAAAGAATATCCCCTAGTTTTATTGATTTTATTTATTAATGTAGGATGTTTCCATGGTACTATTATTTGTTATCTAGTGAAAGCTAATTTTGTAGATTTCTGCTGTAATCTTTTTGTCTATTTGTCCCACTAGCTTTGGGTTTAGTTAGTTCTCCTTTGCCTTAGTTCTTAGAGCTGTGAAAGTTAGATTGTTGATTTGACAGTATCTAGAGACACAGGACAAATTTCCCTTTTGGTGCTGCTTCAGCTACATTCAATAAATTTTGATTTGTTATATTTTTATATTGATTTGTCTTGAGACTTTTAATGGGCTATTGTTTAATTTTTATGTATTTTTCGATTTTTTAGTTTCTCCTCTGCTAAACATTTTTTTGTTCTACCATAAGCAGTGTCTTCTCTTGCTTCCACTTTTTTTTTTTTTTAAAATCTCAGGAGGCTTGTTTCACGGTCTAGCGTGTTCCCTGTCCCCGAGTAGGGTTGCATCTTCTAAGAATGCATGCTACACTATCTTGGCAAAGTGCTCTGGATGTGCCTCTTGGGGCCAGTGGGCCTGCGGTGTGATTCAGGCCTTATCTTCTTTATTGTCCCTCTGTCTGACTTGTGTTGATTACTGAAGGTCGGATATTAATTCCCTCGCTGTTATTGCATTGCTATTCGCCTATTCTGTCTAGTACATGTTCTCTCTATATTTAGGAGGTTCAATGTTTGATATCATATGTAGTTTATTTCTTTGTAATTTTTTTTTTTTTTGG
>PVJA010046206.1:0-15238 GCA_004027025.1 Myocastor coypus | reverse complement strand
CCGCCCCTCCGCCCCTCCGCCCCTCCGCCCCTGCTCTGTGTTCCTGCAACTAACTTCCTGTTACAGCCCTGACCCGACCCGGTTCTAGCGAGGCCCGCGCACCCGCCATGGGTAAGCTGCCTCCGCCCCTCCGCTCCTGCTCTGTGCTCTGCAACTAACTTCCTGTTCCAGCCCTGACCCGACCCGGTTCTAGTGAGGCCTGCGTGCCCACCGTGGGTAAGCTGCCTCCGCCCCTCTGCCCCCTCCTCTGTGTTCCTGCGACTAACTTCCTGTTCCAGCCCCGACCCGACCTGGTGCTAGCGAGGCCCGCGCGCCAGCTGGATCAGGATCCTTGGCCCGCCTTCCCTTCCCCGCTTCCCTTCCCCGCCTTTTATTTTTTGAACCCCTCCAGCCCAAGCTCCAGTACCGAACCCATCAAACATTTCGTTTGGCAACCGATCTGGTCTACGAGCCTACCAGGACTCCTCAGTTCCAAAGCTCCACCTCCACCTACAGACCACACCCACGGGGCTTCACAGCAGCCAGCCTGAGCTCCAACACAGAGTCAGGAACCTCTATAGGGGAACCAACTTGGAGTCTCCAGACAAAAGGCCCATAGACACAGCATAACGCCACCAAAGTGCAGAGGTCGCTTCCATACAAAATGATAACAACAAAGAGTAGGATGCAATCTCAGGTCCCCTGCCCACCCAAATCAAATACAGAAGACACTAGCATGGAAGAAAATGGGAATCATGCAGATGAAACCTCTGAATTGGTAGCATCTGAGGCAGACAGACAAGTGCAGAAACTTATAGAGCAACTGAGATCAGAGATAACATCTGAAGTAAAAAAAGAAATACATGAAGTAGAAAAATGGCTGGAGAAACGTATAGAGGACATCAGAGCAGAAATAATACCTAAAGTTAACAAAGACATGTCTAAATAGCATCCCAAGTAGGGGAACAACTACAGAAAAGTAGAAAGGAGAACAGAACAGAAATAATCTCTGAATTAGAGAAAGGATAACCATAATGACAGACTTCAATACTATTAAGGAAGACATCGATAAAAATTAGAGGAGAATGTGTGAGTTCAAAACTATAAATATTCCTCTAATAACTATTTTCATAGTATCCCATAAATTCTGGTAATTTGTAGTTGAATTTTCATTGTCCTGCAAACTTTAATTTCCTCTGCAAGCCATTGGTTGTTGAGAGTATTGTTTGA
The DNA here is from genome assembly GCA_004027025.1 of Myocastor coypus. Lineage (NCBI taxonomy): Eukaryota > Metazoa > Chordata > Mammalia > Rodentia > Myocastoridae > Myocastor > Myocastor coypus. The sequence goes on along the minus strand of PVJA010046206.1, from coordinate 14,029 downwards.
TTCCCATGTATTTCTGGTTTTTGTGTGATTTGTTCTGTCATTTATTTCCAGTTTCATTGAATTATAGTCAGATAATGTGCATGGGATAATTTCTGTTTTCTTGCATATACTTAAGCATGATTTATTGACTAGTTTGTGGTCTATTTTAGAAAATGTCCCATGTTCAGCTGAAAAAAATGCAAATTCAGAAGTTGTTGGGTAGAACACTCTGTGTATGTCCACTGAGGCCAGTTGTTCCAAGTTCTGGTTCAGTTCTGCTACTTCTTTTCTAATTTGTTTTTGTCTGCATGACCTATCTTTTTTGGGATAAAGGAGTGTTAAGTTCTCCTGTTAAGACTGTGGTATTGGGTATTAGAGTTTTGATGTCCATTAAGATTTGTCTTATATAGCTTGGTGCTCCCATGTTGGATGCATACATATTTATGAGTGTTGCCTCTTTGTCTTGAATTTTTCCCTTGACCAGTATGTAATGACCATCTTTATTTCCTTTGATCAATCTTGCTTTGAAGTTCAGACTATCTGCTAACAAGATTGCTACCTCTTCCTTTTTCTGAGGTACTGAGCCATGTACTATTATTTTCCATCCTTTGACTTTCAGACTATGAATTTCTTTATGATTTTGGTGTGTTTTTTGCATACAGCATATTGTTGAATTTTGCTTTTTAATCCCCTGTAAAGAAACACTCTATTTGTTTTTATTGGAGAATTCATTCCACTTACATTGATGGTTATAATTTAAATGTATTGATTTATGTTTGACATTTTTTTATGTAATATTGTTTTCCCATTTTTCTCTTGTATTTAATTGCTTGCCCTACTTGGTATGTTCTTTCTGTTCAAATTCATGAAGTTTGGGTCATTTGGGTCCCTATTTAAAGTATCTTCTAGTAGTCTTTATAGGCTTGGCTTTGTCAAGGTGAATTTGTTTAGTTGTTCTTTGTCCTAGAAATATTTCTCTTCTCCATCAAATTTGAAAGACAGTTTTACAGGGTATAGCAGTCTGGGCTGAAATTTGTTTTCATGGGGGACTTGAAGTGCTCTGCTCCATGCTGTTCTTGACTTCATGGTTCGTGAATAGAAATCTGCTATTATTCTGATGGATTTTCCTTTAAGTGTAATCTGTTTCCTTTCTCTAGTGGCTTTTATTTTATTTTATTTTATTTTTTGTCTTTTTGAGACAGGGTCTCGTTATGCAGTTGAGGCTAGCCTTGAGCTCACTTTTGTAGCTCAGGCTGGTCTCGAACTCACACCGATCCTCCTGCCTCAGCCTCCTGAGTGCTGGGATTACAGGCGTGCGCCACCACGCCCACCTGTAGTGGCTTTTAGTATATTATTCTTCTGCTAAATTTCTGGGATCTTGACTATTATATGTCTGGATGTGTTTTTAGTCACGTTGATGTTATGTGGAGTTCTATATGCTTCAGTTACCTGAATGTCTGATTGTTTTCTCAAATTTGGGAAGTTTTCTGCTATTCTCCCATATTGCTTTTATTTCATTTTTATTGACTCCTTCTTTCTCATTGATGCCTATTAATCTCACGTTGTTCATCTTTGCATGATCTTGCAGATTTTGAATTATTTTTTCCTGAATCCTGGTTGTTTTTAAAAGATCATTTCTGACCTTTTCACTAGTTGTGGCTGCATCTTCAAACTCTGAAATTCTATCTTTACTTTCTTTCATACAGTGTTTGCAGCTTGTGATTGAGATTTTATTGTCCTGTATATTTTTTAAACTTTTTTATGTGATCTATTTCTTTCCTATGTTGCTCATTCAAGGATTCCATCATTTTTCTATTCTCCTCTAATTTTTTTTTTATCAACATCTTCTTTAGAAGCATTTATTAATTCTTTCATTATAGTTAACCTTTTTTTTCTTTACTTCAGAGATTATTTCTTATTTGAATTCCTCTCTACCTTTCTGCAGTTTTTCCTTTACTTCAGTTGCTATTAATTCAGAGATTTCTTTCTTTACTTCAGAGGTTATTTCTGATCTCATTTCCTCTATACTTTTCTGCAATTGTATTTTACTTCAGACACTATTAATTCATGCATTTCTTTTTTTACTTCTGCAGTTATTTCTGATCTGATTTCCTCTGTGTGTGTCTGCGTTTGTTTGTTTTTACTTCAGATGCTACTAATTCTGAGGTTTCAGCTGTGTGATTCCCAGTTTCTTCTATGTTAGTGTCTCCTACATTTATTCTGGGTAGGCTTGGGGCCTGAGATTGCATTTTGCTTATTCTCTTTGTCATTTTGTATGGCACTGTCCTTTGCCCTCTGGTGTAGGGCTCTGGTGCAGTTATGTGGTTGGCACTTACTGCAATTCAGGTCAGGATCAACCAAGTTGGAACTTGTCTAGATGCGCTGGCTGGATCTGGCTGCTGTGCTCTGCTTCTTCCTGCTGCTGCTCGTGGAAGTGCACCTACTGTGCTCCTCTAGCAAGATGTTCAGCTCCTGGATTAGCTGGAAGGATCTGAGCTCAGCCTCTCCGCTGGGAATTTTGTTGCAGAGTTCCACAGAAGATGATGGGTCTAGGGTCTGCAAAAGTACCTATAAACACCTTTCCCGGACTACTGCTGAGGAAGTATCCAGTGGGTGTGCTCAGATGGGAATGTCCCTACCTATGCACACTGTCATCTGATTTCTGGGTGGGCAGGGGATTCAGTGGGCATGGCCAAACTGAGATGTCCCTACCTATGTGTGTGCACTGTGGCAGCTGGGTTCCAGGCCATGATCTCTTTCTTTTCTCTAATGTCTTTTAGCATACGGTTCTTGTGCTGAATTTCTTGGATATTGATTATTATGTGTCTGATTGAGATTTTAATTGTTATTTGGAGTTCTATAAACTTCAGTTTCCTGAATGTCAGATTGTTTCCCCATATGTGGGAAGTTTTCTGCACATATGCTTTTTATATCATTTGTATTGACTCCTTCTTTCTCGCTTGTGATTTAGGTTTCAATTTCCTGCATCTTATTTCTTTCCTATGTTGCTCACTCAAAGGTTCCATAATTTTTCTTTTCTCCTCTACTTTCTTATGTGTCTTCTTTAGAAGCACTTAGTAATTTTTTCATTATAGTTATCATTTCAACTTCAGAAATTATTTCTGATCTGATTTCCTCTATACCTTTCTGTAGTTGTTTCTTTACTTTGTTTTATTAAAAAAAATACTTTTAATGAGAAAGAAACAGCAAAGAGACAATTTAAAAACAGGTTAATAGGAAAGTTACAATCATTAATACATTGCATACTGCTGTCTTCATAGTAGTTTTTCAGGGAACAAGATACAGACATGGTATCTAATCCAAACACTATTAGTACAAATATTTATTCTCATTGAAGTAGGAGAAGGTAGCTGTGTATCTATCCTAACTATTTTGATTATACATATATATTATTTTTCACTACAGAATGGTCCTTCATTTTTATCTCCCTTTTTTCTTTTGCTTTTAGCAGAGATGGGTGTTCCATTGCCATTCATATATTGTAGGTACATGTATTATTTCAGAGATTTCATGTGTGTGATTTGCAATTTCTTCTACACTACTGTCTCGTACTTTTTTTCTGGGTGGGTTTAGGGCCTGAGACTGCATTTTTATTCCTTCTCTTTGTCATTTTATATAGTGCGGTCTTTTGACTTTTGGTGTAGAGCTTTGGTTAGAGTTCTCACCTTAACTTCAAGTCCAGAACTACCAAGTTCAAACTCATCCAAGTGGGTGTGGCTTGAATCTGTCTTCTGTGCTCCATTTCTTCCTGCTGTAGCTCTTGGAATTGAACCTGCTGTGCCACTCCCACACCAGCAAGATGTTCTTCTCCTGGATCAGCTGGGTGGTCTTCCCTATAGCTGATCTCTAGGGAGTTCTGCCTCACTGAGTGAATCTCATAGATGAAGTTCCACTCACATGCTAAACCTGGATGTTGGGCTGAATGAGATTCTGGCAGGCCCCAGGTGATCTTACTAAAAGGCCAGGCCAGGGTGCTGGCGCCAATGGGTTTCCTGTGGGCCACAAGTGGTTTCACTTATACTCCTGGCCTTCGTGCTGGTTCTAATGACTTTCCAGGGGGCCACAGGCAGTACTACTCACATGCCTGGCTTGGGGGCTGGGTTGAATCTGGATTATTTTCAGATCATAGATATTTGGGGTTCTTTGTGCCTCAATTAACTATATGTTAAATTATTTTGCCTTATTTGGAAAGCTTTCAGGTGTTATTTCAGTAACCAGGATTTTTTTAAATGCCACTTGTCTTATCTTGTGATTTTTCACTTATTCCTGCTAAACCTACATGTATTCTTTGTATTACCCACCAACTACTGGATTCATTTTTTTTAGATGTCTCTCAGTAACTGGTCATCTTCAACAGCCCTGACTGCTAATTCTAAGACTCTGTCCTCACAGTGGATCTATCTGCTGTCCGTTCTTTCAATAGAATTTTTAATCTCTTGGAGTTTTACTTACATCTATTTTATGGACTCATTGTTTTCTGTGTTAGTGATGAATATTGTTCGTCACTTTCATAAATTTTCCTTTTATTGATGCATTTTTTAGATTGTCGATAACCCAATGTCTTTTTTTTTTTTTTTTTTTGTGGGACCAGGTGTTGTGATATTCTGGTGTTGGTGCCAAAAGGAACAAGAAACCTGATAATTTAGCTCAGAGGACTCACCGAGATTTGTCTCTCTGTAAGTGAGCCTCCACCCACAGAAGAATCTTACTTTTATTGAATACCAAAGGACAGCCTACAGAATTTGCATAACTGCTTTGGGGAATGCAGACTAGAGACCACTACTTCTATCACCATTTACCTAACATCAGATTAATACAAATGCTAATTGAAAACATTCCAAGCAGGAGAGGAGACAACCAGTAACATCCCAGGCAAGGGAAGAGACAACAATCACGGAGCCATTACAATAACCAGGTTATCTGCTTCCTTGAATCCAGGTTTCAGGAATCCTCAAGTAACCCCCTACAGCTGTCCTTGGGCTTTATTGTTCTCTACTTAAGATGCTTGGTCCTTATCTCTACAACCAGAGTTCGAACTCACAACCTTGCATTTGCCCAGCAGGCACTTGTGCCTCAGAACTATCTCCCCAGCCCCTCTTTTTTATTTTTATTTGTGTTTTTTGTGAAGGATCTAGAGGGTGTTCAGGGTCTCACAACTAGATCACACACATAGTGATCTGCCTGTTTACAGCTTCCCAAGAGCTGAGATTACAGGCCCATGCTACTATACCCAGTCTCTTGGGCAGTCTCAGTGAGACCTGTGGACGGGGCCAACATGGCAGGTCTGGGGATTGAACCCCTGGGCCCTGTACCTACTTACAGGCTCTTTAATATGCTGAGTTATTTGTAGATTTGCCCAATTTGCCCAATATTTTATTACTTATAATTTGTGTGATCTTATCATTGCCTTATATTTTTAAATGGAATAAAAAATAAAAGAAAATAGAAATATTAAATTTCACTAACCAAAATTATAAAAATTCAACATTGGTTGTTATATTGCATAATGTAGACACTTACTGATTTTATATTGTTTTTCTTTTTGTCATTTTGTAGCTGATGAATTGTCATTTCCTGGTTCCTTGTTATCTTTAAAAAAATATTTCCTTTTGTAATCACTAGCTGCAATGTTGTATTTAAGGTCTGAAAGTACAGTATCAGTTTCATTCAAGCAATTTTGCCAGCTTTCAATAGAATTCTTCATTTCCTGGATAGCTGTCAGAATCTGTTTGATCTATTCTAATTTTTCCTGTATTTTTTATTCAGTGTTTCTATAATTTTTTCTATTCTACTCTATTTTTTATCTATGTCTTCTTTAGATGTGCTGAACATTTTTTTTCACAATTGCTGTTATTTCTTTCTCTACCTGAAAGAATATTTCTAATCTCATTTCTTCTATACCTTGGTGTAGCTGTTTCTTTACTTGCTGCTAACAGTTCAGGAGTTTTAGCTGTGCGTCTTCCAAGTTCTTCCATGACCTTGCCTCCTGGAGTTGGTCTGAGTAGGTCCAATGCCTGATCTTGCCTTTTGCTTCTTTGTTTTGACTTTTTGAAGTCCCTAATGCTCTCTTGGGCTCAGTAGCAATGATGCGTGGGGGGTGGGTCTTGGAAAGACTTCCAATGCAGTGGGAGAGTTGGATAGGCTCAGGAAGGCTCCCACTATGTGGGGTTCAGTGTGTCTTCGGCCATGCTGTGGGCATGGAGGGGACCTGCAATTCAGGAAAGCTTCAGTGATGATAGCAACAAGTGGAAGCCTCACAGTGGTCCTGCAATTTTGGAGGAGAGGACAAGATGAGGTTCAACAAGGCTCCTACAACTGGTGCTGTAATGGTGTGTGGTGTGGACAGTGCTCTCCAGGTCCCCAGATCTGTCTAGGGTTCACCTGCTTCCTGTGATGGGGAAAAGTCAGTCAGTAGAGCTAAAAATCTTGTCTTTTTAATTTTTAAAATATATTTTAGTACAGGGCCTACAGGGACCCAGTATACAGATTGGACTCATAGTTATCCTCCAATTTTCAGCCTCCTAAGAGCTGTGATGACAGGTGTGCACAACCATGCCCAGTCTTATTCACCATCTCAGCATGCTCCTGATGGCAGGAGGCCGTGAGGCTGGCATGCCACAACACACCAGGGATCAAACCCTGGTGCCTGTGCCTACCTAAGCAGGTGCTTTAATCCTCTGATCTATCTGGTTGTCCTGATATATATATATATATATATATATATATATATATATATATAGTATTTGTTCTTACTGCTTTTAAAAGAGTATCCCATTTTGAGTGATTTGAGCTGTGCAAATTTTACAAAGTGTGAAATTTTATCATTATATGGAATTGAACATCCAGAGAAGAGATGGCTCCAGAATTCAGAAAATCTCTGTACTCTGGATGTCAGAGATTTTTCAAAGGAGTAAAAACCTATACAGTACAAAAGAGGAGCACAGTAAATGTTGAATGACTGAGTTCACAGGCGTTTCTCTGAGCTCTAGAACATTCTCAGAAATCCTAGTTCTTGATTGTTCCTCCTTTCTTTTTCTCTATATAATTTTTCAACTTTCATAAAATGTTGCATAACATGTTCAAAGCTGCCAGGAGTGATAGGCTATGCCCTCTGTGTGATAAAGAAATGGCTTTGGATGGGTGAAGGGTGTGTAGAATAACACCTGAGATATCTCAGGGATTAAGCAAATTATTTGACCAACTGCATGGTTAATGATAAGAGGAAGCATGTCAGAAACAGATATGACCACTACAAGATAAAAATAAAGTAGTCTAAGAGAAAAGATCAAGGGACCAGAGAGATATCTCAGTGGTCTAAAGCACCTACTTAGGCAAGCTTAGACAACTGCAGGGACCGTGGTTAGATCCCTGACACCACATGCTGCACCAGCCCCATCTCTAGGGCAGGCTGAGCCAGCCATAATATAAATAAATAAAAAGTTTTTTTAAAAAAAGGAAGAAAAGATTAAAATGGAAAATGAGGCAGGACAAATTATATTTAGCCTGCATACTTTGAAAATGAGTTGTAGAGTTTGTGTATTGTTTATGTAGCAAAAGAGAGATATAGGCTTCTTATCAAAAATGGTCCATGGCAGTTTTTCATATTAGCAAAGGTGGTTAACTATACTTACAGGCCAAAACTTGACAGTGTCCTTAGAATTCCCTAAGAGAGATAGGTATGCTTAGTGTGCAGATGAGGTGGTGCAGTATAGCATTAGAAATAATTGTCTTCCATGGCCATTAGCTATGACATTATGTAGTATCCTTATGTTTGCTGAGATTCAGAAAAGTGGCTTCATTTCTGCTGGTTAACTTGAGCCAGCTCTTAAATCTTGGTTTGGTGCTCATCCAAACTGCTAAGTTTCCTTTTAATCATGATCTATTTGTTAAAGGACGAAATGACTTGGGAATTATTCTGCACAAAATGTCAAGCATCAGAGTAAATAACCATTCCCTTCATTAATCCCTATGGGCAATGTCTGTTTGTGAGCTTTACTTTTCCATAATGAAAATATGTCAGCCCTGAATGTATCTTTATGCTATTGAGACTAAATGGTGAAATGCAATGAATTCTCCACTCACAAGTGAAATAAGGTGGTCTGTGGTGAATAAAGCCCTTAGTGTTGTGAAGTTCAGACATGGATTTTGAGAAACCATGAGAAGGCGAAGCTCCTGGGGGAGAGGGGTGAGCAGTGTATGATTAAAGTGTAAAACATTTCTCCAAATAAAATTCATCTTAAGTCACTCCCATTTGTAAGAGATAGCTAGTCCACACAGCACAGTGATTAAGAAACATGAGATGCTTTGTTGTCCTTGAAGCTATGGAAACCAGGAGACAGTCCAGGGGTGAACTTGTGATATGGAGAAATTATGTTGTACAGGAAGCAAGGACCGATTTTACTATGAGTGTAAAATCATAGTACCTCAGAGACGAGTGGGACTGGCTGATCATTTCATAAGGGAGAAACTGAGGCCCAGAAATGAAAAGCACTTGGCTGTGGAAGCATAGAAACCTTGAGGAATTCTTACCCCAGGTAGGTATACCAATAGCCATAAGCAATCCACACGGCACTTCATCCAACCTGCCTGACTCACTTTGTCACCTGCTTTCATACAGCATGTAAGTTAGAAATTCCTTTAGGTTCAATTCGGCTTTCTCTGTGATACATGATCCTGGTAGTTCATAAACGTTGTTAATTGATGTGATTTTGGACCTTCCTCAAAGGTCCATATGAGTCTACTTTGCTTGTTGCTGTGTATATGTGTGGGTGTGCATGTGCAAGCACTCTCATGTGTAGTTATCTTCTACTTAGTCTATAATTCATTTAAAAAAAAGACCAGAACCCCACAGCACAGCAATGAAGTACATGGGCTCTAGAAATTGCTATGCGGAATTCAAATCTTTACCCTGCCACTTACTATCTGTGTGTTTTAGATATATTTCTAAAGTTCTTTGCAAAAAAGGAAGTTATTGCACTTACCTACAGAACCACTTTGAGACTTCTGTTAAGATAATGTAGACATAGGTGAGCTACTCACACTCAGCCTTGCATCTAATGGTAGTTGGTTGCTAGCATTGTTTCCCTGACACCCCGCACATGACCAATGAACATTGTCACACATGTGCTTCCATGACCAGCAGTACTATTTGAAGTTGATTGGTGTCTGTGGTGGACACAATATTCTCTTCATGGCATAGCACTATGTTAAGGCCTTGCTGTTCTTTCCAGCTTGTAAAAATGTATCTAGCACGTGTTAACCTTATTGGAAGAAATGTGTGGACCACAAAGATTTTATTTATCTATAAGCTTGAATGACAAAATGTGCTATTTTATTTATCATTGTGAAAATAACCATTCTAAGTAGTGTGAAGTGGCAACTCATTGTGGTTTTGATTTGCATTTCTCTAATAATTAGTGATGTTGAGCATCTTTTCATGTGTTTTCAGTCATTGTATATATTCTTTGGATAACTTTCTATTCAAGTCTTTTTTCCCTATCTTAAAAATCAAGCTGCTTTTTTGTTACTCTGTTCTAAGTGATCTTTATGCTGAATATTAATTTCTTATCAGATATATGATTTGCATATATTTTCTTTTATTCTATGAGTTGCCTTTTCATTCTGCTGATCACGTCCCTTGATGAATGTCTTAGTTTTTATGAAATCAAAATTAACTTTTTCCCTTTTGTTACCCATGCTTTGATGCTATGTTCAAGAAGTCATTGCCAAAACCAGTGTCATTATGTTTTTTCTTTTAGTAGTTCCATAGTTTTAGTTCTTACATTTAAACTTCAATCCATTTTAAGTTTTCTTTCCTGTGATGTATGTGGTGCTGGAACTACCGCTGAACTACATCATCAGCCTCTTTAAATTTTTTCTTTTAACATGGGCTCTTGTTAAGTTGCATGGCCAGGGACTGAGTGTGTGATCTCCCAGCCTCAGCCTCTCTAAGTGCTGCAACTACAAGAGGACATCAGCTGGCGTGGAGTTAATTTTTGTAGGCAGTGAAAGATAAGGGTTCAGTTTCATTCTTCTGTGTGAGATATCCATGCTTCCAAATAATGCTTGTTGAAGATGACCCTTTTCCCCACTGAAGTAGGGCGAACCATCACTAAAAACTGCTTAATGATATGTGTATGTGAGGGTCTGTTTCTCTTCTGTTCATCTCTATCACTATACACCTTCCACCAATCCTGCTACCACAGACTCACGGTGAGTTTTGAAATTAGAAAGTGTAAATTCACCATCTCTGATTTCTTTTAAAAATAGGTTTAGATTTTTCATTTTTTTGATTTTGAAGACAATAAAAATAATTTAAAAATCATTACAAACAATGCCAAATGAGACAATAGGAATTCAACAATAGTTGTTATATTGATATTGTCTTTAAAGTTGTTCAGATAATAAGCATGTAAAATTAAAGCATTGTTAGTTTCAGTAAAAAAAAAAAAAAGGTCAGTAGTACTACTATCTATCTATCTATCTATCTATCATCTGTCATCATTCATCTAATCTATCTATCATCATTTATAGTCTATTTCTCATCTTTTTCTCTTCTCTCCTTTCCCTCAAATCCAGTTGTTTGTTCCTTTTGATCAGTTTCTTTCCCTTTTACAATGTGTATTGTACCTTTTATATTTTATTTACTATTTCAGGGACTTACACTAGGGAGACAATATAATGTTTACATATGTGGGACTGACTTATTTCACTTATGAGCATGCTATATAATCATACTATTTACCTATAAAGACCTTGAATTTATCTTTTTAAGTCTCCAGAAACTCCATTTTTTTAATTTAATATTTTTATTGTTTAAAATTAACAATTACATATTTTCATCATCAGATCAGTTTAGATTAATACATATAGGTATATAAGATTGATCAAACAGTTAAACATTAACCCTTTTAAATGAACATTACTTTTTTTTCTTTTCCCCTTTCTTTTTTTTTTGAAAGTTGACATATTGCATATTGTCTTCACAATTGTTCTACAGAGTACAGTGTGTGGGCATGACCCACCTCCCTATTGATGTTGCTTAGAAAAAAAAAAAAAGGAAAATAATATACTTCTCTTCGGACTAAGAGGAAGCAGATACATACCCAGTCAAAAGTTCTGCAATTGCAGTGGGCCACCAGTGAAGCTTGTAATGTTGGAGGCTGTGAAACTAAGCCTCCTAAAGCTCATCTCACCAATCTAGCTCTGCATTCCATGCATTATAATTAAGGATTTTTTTTTTTTTTCCTGCTGGGTGGTCAAGGGCAAGTCGAAGCAAGACCTGTATAACTAAACATTCATTTTTTTTGTATCTTCCAGGGTCAAATCCCCTCAGGATTAAGTTTGGGACCATAGACAGTATTTTGTAGAACTGTTGTTAGTATCAGCCTTCAGGACGAGTCACAGCCATTGCTTGGCCATTTTGCTTTCTGTGAAAGCCTGAGAGAATGTTTTTCTCTGGGTGACTCTACTTAGATGCACTATAGTTCATTCATCCCTTTCCTCTGAGGTCCCATAATCTCCTTGACCAGAAAATTTGGGACACCTCTGAGTTACAGGATATTACAGCACAGGTTTTCTTATATCCTGACTCCTTATTGACCTTGAAGGGCTAGGGCGAAAATATTGGCTACCCTTATAGCCCTTCTTTTTCTCCAATTTTTGGTCTGTTAACTTACATTCTTAACCCTCCAGCAGAAAAGCTTTGTGATACTATTACTCTATAGCATAGGTACTTGAGCTTATCATCACTGGCTTTCTGAGTATCAAATATCTTTGACTTAGCTTGGAAATGATATTTTCTGACCATCATTGATATTCTAATAACTTTCCATACAATGTGATATAAGCAGTTACACAATTTTGACACAGATTTGGAAATTCAAGGAAATACAAAATTGTAGCCTGTCAAGACTCTGGTATTTGGCCCAGTCTCTTATTTTCAAGTACTACTCTTGAGAGAGAGAATGACAGTAACTGAGTTTATACCAGGAGCAGTACATATCAAAAAGACAAGAGTGACATATACTCCAAACATAGTTTTAGCGTTCCATTGTGCTATAATCAATATGCTGAACCTTTTGAAGGTTCTTGAGACCAATATCTGATTCATCTAGTGTACATAAGAGTATGGTTTTGCTATTGATATGTTTTCTCCTTTATCTGCTTCCAGTCACTTCGTTGATTAATCCATAACACATTCAGCTGTGTTATGCCCTTAAGTTCTTGTTTTCTTCTTTAATGTTCTTATATTAGGGAGACTATACGATATTTACACATATAGGTCTGGTTTGTTTCACTAATGAGTATATGTTCAATATACATCCATTTATATATGAAGTCTTCAAACTTATTATTCTTTATAGATGAGTAGTATTCCATTGTATAAAAACACCACATTTTTTAAAACCATTCTTCAAATGATGGGCATTTTGGTGGTTTCCAAGATTTGGCTATTACAAATTGGGCTGCTATAAACAGGTGCACAGATATCGCTATGGTATGAAGTTTTCAGTTCTTCTGGGAAAATTCCCAGTAGGGGGATAGCTGGATTGAATGGAACTTCCAATTCTAGTTGTGTAAGGATCCTCCACACTGCTTTCCATAATGGTTGCACCAATCTGCATTCCCACCAGCAGTGGAGAAGGGTTCCTTTTTCCCCACAGCCTCTCCAGCATTTGTTGCTGGTTGATTTCTTTATGATAGCCATCCTTACTGCAGTGAGGTGGTATCTAAGTGTTGTTTTGATTTGCATTTCATGAATAGCTAGCGATATGGAGCATTTCTTCATGTATTTGTAGGCTTGATGTATTTCTTTCTCTGAGAAGTGAGTGTTCAACTCAGATGCCCATTTCTGGATTGGGTCTTTGAATTTTGGGACTCTAATGGTTTTAGTTCTTTGTAGATTCTAGATAGAAGACCTTTGTCTGAGTAGTTGTTAGTTAAAATCTTTTCTAAACTTGTGGGTCGTCTTTTCACTTTGTTAGTGATTTCCTTTGACATGCAGAAACTTCTTAGCTGGAGGAGGTCCCAATTGTTGATGCTTTCAAGTGTTAAACGTGCAAATTGATTTCTGTCCATGAATTTTTTGCGTATTCCGATGTCTTCAAGATTTCCTCCCACTCTCTCTTCCAGTAGATTTAATGTTCCACTTTTAATATTTAGATCTTTAATCCATTTCGACTTTATTTTCGTGCATGGTGATAGACTAGGGTCACGTTTTAGTTTTTGGCATGTAGAGAGAGCCAATTTTTCCAGCACCATTTGTTAAAGAGGCTGTCTTTCTTCCGGTACACATGTTTGGCCCCTTTGTCAAAAATAAGGTGGCTGACTGTGTTTGTATTTGCTTCTGCATCCTCTAGTCTATTCCATTGATCTTCAGGTCTATTCTTTTGCCAATACCATGCTGATTTTATTACTGTAGCTTTGTAGTATAATTTTAGGTCAGGAATTGTAATGCCTCCTGCCATACCTTTATTGCCGAGAATTGTCTTTGCAATTCTGGGTCTCTTTTGGTTCCAAGTAAATTTTTGAAATGACTTTTCCAGCTCTGTGAGGTATGTCGGTGGTATTTGGGTAGGAATTGCATTAAATCTGTACAACAATTTAGGGAGTATGGCCATCTTCACAATGTTGGTTCTTCCTATCCAGGAGCAGGGAATATCTTTCCATTTTCTGAGATCTTCTAAGATCTCGTTTTTCAGAGTACTGTAATCTTCATTGAAAAGGCCTTTTACTTCCTTTGTTAGGTTTATTCCTAAGTATTTCATTTTCTTTGGTGCTATCATAAAAGATACTGTTTCTCTAATTTCTCTCTCAGTGTGTTTGTTATCTGTGTAGAGGAATGCCACTGACTTTTGTGTGTTGACTTTGTAACCTGCTATGTTACTGAATTTGTGTATTAATTCCAGTAGCTTTTTGGTGGAGTTCTTTGGGTCTTCTAAGTAGATTATCATGTCATCTGCAAATAGTGCAAGTTTTACTTCTTCTTTACCTATTCTTATTCCTTTTATTTCTCTTTCTTGTCTAA
>PVJA010046205.1:0-15236 GCA_004027025.1 Myocastor coypus | reverse complement strand
CTGTTTGTTGATTCCTGATATGATTGCCTACATAGCCAGGGGTGTATGCAGACCTTCCTTGCCTATGGCTATGATTTCAAAAGTTTTACTGATTTTATCTTCCACCTGGTTTGCTGTTTCCATCTTAACATTTAGTTTTGTTCTTTTCTTTTTTATTAATTTCAGTGAGAAAGAAATAGCAATGAGACAGTGTCAAAACAGGTTAGTAGGACAGTTATAATAATCAATACATACATGTTACTGTCTTCATAGTAGTTACTCAGAGTACAAGATGCAGATGTGATATCTTGTCCCAACACTATTAGTACAAATCTTTCTTCCCATTGAACTAAGAGAAAGTAGTTGTATAGCTATCCTGACTATTTGGTATGTACATACATATTATTTCGCTGCAAAACGCTTCTTCGTTTATATCCCTTTTTCTGTTTTGCTCTGTCAGAGATGGGTGTTCCACTGCTGCTAGAGAAACTGTATTTGGAGAAGTCTCCAAAGGACCTTAACATTTAGTTCTTTGATCAATTTTTAGTTTAGTATGTAGTGTGAGGTATGATTCCATCTTTTGCAATGTAGAGAGCCTGTATTCCCAACATCATTCACAAAAATGCTATATTTTTCTCTTGTGTATGTTTTTGAACCTTTTGACAAAGACCAGAGTTGAATGTGTTTGAAGTTGCTTTTTCATCTTTGATTGTCTGTTGTGGCAATACAATGCTATTTCCATGAGTGTAGGTTTGTAATATACTTTTTTTTAATGAAATTAGGGATTGAGCCCAGGCCCTTGTGTTTGCTAGGCAAGCGCTTATTCTATTGAGCTATCTCCCCAGCCCTATAATACGTTCAAGTCTAGGATTACAATGTGTCCCACATTGCTTTTATTATCTCCAGTTAGTTTTACTACTCTGGCTCCCTTCTGTCTTCATATGAATTTCAACATTATCTTCTCCAGTTCTGTGAAGTATGCAGTTGATATTTGGCTGTGATTTTTTTGCATTTACATATCAGTCTTTGAAGCATGGATATTGCATTTATATCGATTGTGCCTAACCACACACATGGAATGTCTAACCACACACATGGAATGTCCTCTCATTTCTGGGCGTCTTGCTCCACTGCCATTTTCCACAGAGTACAGCTCCTGCTGGAGAGGTCATTCCTTTCCTTAGTTAGATTAACTCTTAGGTAGTTGACTCTTCTTCTTTTTCTTATAAGTGGCATTTTCTATAATTTGTTTGTCAATGGCCTGACTATTAATACCCAGAAATGCTACTGAGTTTTGTATGTTCACTTTGTATGTGCTTCATTAATGAAGTTATTAATTCTAGGAGTTCTTGGTTGTATTTTTTGTACTATTTATGCAAAGGATCAAGCCTTCTTAAGCAATGACTGTGTAACTTCTTTCCTATGTATATCAGTTATATTTCTTTTTCTTGTTTAATTGCTCTTGCTGATCTTTCAAGAAGTGTATTGCACAAGATTTGTGTTATTGGATACCGTTTTCTTGTTCTTGACTTTCTTGAGAATGCTTCAGGATTGTTCCATTTAAAGTGATGTTTGCAGCAGGCTTGTCATAAATGACTTTTATCAGATTGAAATAAGGTTCTTATATATCTGTTTTATTCTATTAATGAAATAATATTGGACTTTGCCAAATGCTTTTTCTATGCCTGCAAATTACCAGGGGATTTATCTCAGCTTCTCTGCATGTGCTGTACTACATTTATTAATTTGTGTACATTGAGCCACCTTTGCATCCCACATAAAGCCTACCTGGCCAGGATACGTGGTCTTTCTGATGACCCGATCCATTCCGTGTAGAGCATTTTATTGAGGACTTTGCACCTATATTCATTAAAGAAGGGCCAGACAGACAGTTCAGCAGATGAAAGTGCCTGCTCAGACAGACAGAGGGGCTGGTGGTTATGATTCCTCACCTGCCATGTCAGCCTTAGAACGTGCTGAGACAGTGATTTAGACTGGGAATGGTGGCACTTGTCTCTAATCCCAGTGTAGGAGGCTGAAAAACAGGATCACTAAGTCTGAACTGTGTTTCGAGGCCCTGTACTAAATACAGGGTCTCATTATGTGTGTGTGTGTGTGTGTGTGTGTGTGTGTGTGTGTGTGTATCGTGTGTATACTATAAATATAATCCATATATTACAGAGATTTATTTATAATTTGCTTTCTTAATTTGAATCCTAGTCTAACTGTTACATCTGGGTAATAATAACTTTCAGGAATGACTTTGTAAGTGTGCCTCCTCTCCTAATGTCACTAAAGACCTAATAGGTTTATTGGTTTTAGGGCTTCCCTGGTTTATTTGTTTATTCATTTGTTTGTTTGTTTTCACAGGACTCAGTGGTGAGTCCTTCTGGACATCAGCACATGGGCCTCTCTTAGTCAGCAGGGTTCTTATTACTCCTTTTTGTCAGTGCAGCTTATTGGATTATTTAGTGTTTTCAAATATTCTTGGTTCAGTTTTGGTAAAGCTTATATATCTAGGAATTAACCACTTCTTCTGAATTCTTCAGTATATTGGTGTATATCCTTGCAACATGGCTGCTAACAGTCTTTTATTTCAGCAGTGTCCAGTGTAATTGTACATTTTCCTTTCTGTTTTAAAAGAATTCATTTTATTTTATTTTGAAGAGTGAAAACAAAAGCAAGAGCAAAAATCAGAAACAAAGAGAAAAACAGGGTAACATTCAACAATACATATGTTGCAGATTTTCAAAACAAGAGTAGCTGATTAACCTTGATATCTTATGTATTTTTATCATCAGATCTGTTGCTCAGATCAACAGACATAGTTATGTAAAATTGGACATATGATTGAATATTACCACTTGCTTTCAAGAATACTTAAATTTTTGTTCTTGTCTCTCTTTTTAAATTTGTTTTAAATAGTGTATTTAAAGAGTGTATAGTCCTTTATTTTGGCAACATCCACTGTGATTGTTCATTTTCCACTTCTATTTCTATTAATTTGGGTCTTTCATCAGTTGTATTGGTTAGAAATTTAGCCATTTTGTTTACTTTTTTAAAGAACGCTCCTTGATTCACTGATTCTTTGTTCTCTTTTGGTTTCAATTTCATTGGTTTCTGCTCTGATTTCTATTTTATTTTATTTACTTTTTTTTTGTCATATTAGCTTCTTTTTCAATTTTTTTTTTTCTCTAGGCCTTTGAAATGTGTCAGTAAGATTTTTAGTTGACTTCACTGTTCTTTTTTTTTTCTCACTGTTCTTTTTTTGATAAGGGCATTCACAGCTGTAAACACGCCTTTTAGTACTGTTTTCATTGCATTCCGTGCATTCCAGCTTGCTGTACTCCCATCATGATTTAGCGCCACAAGGAGCTTCGTTGATGCTCTCTAACCACTCTTTAGTTCTGTTTTTGTGTTGGGCTTCCAGGATTTTCATTACAGTGTTTCATGGGGATGTGCTCTTCTCATCTTAGCTATTGGGATTCTATATGTGTTGCTTATCTCTTCGCTAAATGTTTTTCCTTATTTAGAAGGGTCTTTTTCCCCCTATTATTCCTGAAAAAAAGGTTTTTTATGCTATTTGTGATGACTTTGGAATTGCCCTAACTCCAATTAACCTTAGATTAGTCTTCATCTAAGAGGTCTTCATTATTTCTTGGATTTTTTTAGGGGGAGTAGGGTGGGTATCTGTCACTAATTTGTTGCAAAACAGAACTGTCTTCTAGTTTTTACCCTCAGATTTCATTTTGGACATGTTTGCTTCCAGTGTTTTAACAGAATTACTATAGGTTTATCTTGGGAAACTTTTTATGGAATCTAGTCTACTTTGCTTCTCATTTGTATTTTACATGTTTTGGCTATACTATGTTTCATTGGAGACTTCTGTCATTTTTTATTTGATCTAACATATTACTAATATCTTCAGTGAGCTTCCAGTTCATTTCTTTATCTCCCCATCTATGTTGTTGTCACCCCCAAATAATTTGTGTACATCTTTTGCCTTCCTCCCTTCTGAAGCTCCATGGATTGTTTTTGGAAGGGTTGGGAGCTTTTGGAGGCATTTTGTCAGCTTATAACTTTCTTTTTACTTTACATACTGTGTGTATGTGTGTGTGTATTTGTGTGTGTGTGTGTGTGTAATTGGGTTTGTGTGGAGTACTTTTAGAGCATGTGTGGGTGCTGAGATTTGCTGTGGTTGATACATTGTGTCAAACTGAAAATTCAGAAGTTTAATTAAGGTTGTCAGCAGGAAGCCAGGGTTCTTACTTGGTAAACATCCGCATCCCTTGCAAGGGCACTGCATGGACCTTGTGTGAGCTCTACACCCCCACCTCAGTGTAGCCTCCTTGTAAAAGCAGACCATCGCTGCTGCACCTCCCTTGGCTCTGCTGTTTTCTGTTACCCTGAGCTGCTGTCCTCTGCCGTGTGCCACTGTGCCTTAAGCTAGCCAACTATGTGCTAAAACCTCCACAAACTGAGCTAAATAAACCTTTCCTTCCTTCATTCAGGGTGTTGGGCATTTTGTCCTAGCAATGAGAGAAAGGTCACTGAGATAAGACCTGAGGGTTGATGATAGTGGAATGCTTGTTTCTAGCATGGAAAATCTTTAGTGTCTACTTTGCAGCCATAGTCTCTCAATGTGGCTAAATATGTCCCAGTATCCAAGTCAATGTCTCAGGTTTCTGTGGAAGAGGGCATTGTAGCATATTTGGTCCAGTACCCAGTTCTCTTGGGAGACTGCAAAGTTGTTTATATTCCCAAGGCTTTCAGATATTGATATGGAAAATGCAACAGCTGATAGCAACAACTATGTCACTGGAGGTAGTGTAATAAATTCACCAACAGCTGCAAAGTCAAACGCAAAATAGATATCGATAAACAACGTGCTGCTCAAAGCCATAGAAAAGAGATCTATGACTGACTGCAATGAAACGTTGAGCACTGCAATAAACACTAGGACAACCGAGAGATGTCTGTAATGGAACAACTTAATTCTACTAACAGAAGAACCAGGTTCAACAGTAACAACATCCAGGGAATTAGTTACCTACCGTCTCATTCAGTTACAGGTTATACTAGAAAGGATAGATGGCGTGGGGAATGAGAGGCTGCAAAAAAAAAGCTTGGTAATAAAAATGAAATAAAAAGATCCTGTTAAGGAGTAAATGGAAACTAGTTGTTAGATACAACTAACTGAAAATTTACAAGAAGAAGTAGAGAGTAAAGAAAAAAAAAAAAAAAAAAAAGAGGCCCAACCAATTTTATAGCCTGTGCACTTTCTAGGTGAGCCCTGCTATAATGAGTACAAAGAAATTATGAAAGCACCAGGCTTTGCTGGACCTGGGCAGTGAGGAGGGATCTTAAGCAGACCTTGAACTCGGTACCATCGCATATAGCTCCAACCACCTCTGAAAGCCTCACGTGATGGCCTGGTCTGTCTTTAGGCATGCAGACCCATTCTTGGGGCAGCTCTGAGAATCCACGTCTGGCCTTCTCTCTGTTACTGTCACCATAGTCTGTGGTGGGGTTATCTCTTCAGCCCTGGAGTACAGCTGCGGCATAAGTGTTCTGTGTCTCAGTCCCACAGGTGCCTCCTGGCACTGGCACTCATTACATGCCCTCTGGCAAAGTAGAAGGCACTGCATTGCTTTTCCTCTCCAACTCAATCTTGCCACAAAGCAGGAGTAGGCCAAACCCCTCTCAGTTCCTGTGATTTATAACAGCCCTGGGCTTCTGTTAGGACTGGTGACCCTGCCATGATTTCTCCCCGAGTCTTCCTGCGTGGCCACCTCTGCGGCTTCACCTGAGGCTCTGGCTGTTGTCAGTTGTCAGTTGCCCTCTCCAAGAATTGTGGTGCAGTGCTGGCTAGTATTTAGTGGTCTGAGTAGTAGTTAGTAGTAGCTCCTTCTTGCTATCCAGAAGCAGCTCCTCTGCTGTTTTATGCACTGTTTGTTTCTTTAGCAGTACTCCTAAGTTCACTACGAAATCTTTTAGGATATCAACACTTAAAATGATATTTCCCTGAAGAAAAGCTCTGCAGAAGCTGCTGGCTAGCTTAAAAATAAGAAGAATATATCTAATTCTGGTTTGAAGCTGTTGTGCGGGTTTCTTTCTATAACACCAGAAAGGTAATTTTATTTATTTTTATTGCCTGGTTCCTAGATTTCTGGCCTCACTTCATTAGCTCCATTCCCTCAACTTAGTGGATCACATAATTCCATAGCTCCTTAGTGAAAATGGAGCATGGACGGTACATTTTTGTAAGTAATGTATCTTATAAAAATCATTATTGTATCCCGTCACTTGATTGATACTTTGGCTTACAACAGAATTCTAGCTCAAATTTGATTTTTCCTTAAAACTTTACTATCTGCATCATTGTGTTGATATAAAGGAAATCTAAAGCTTTTCTAAATTCTGGTACTTTTAAAAACATGACTACTGAATCATTTCTTTTGTTTTCCTCCTTTTTTTGTTTTTTCCTGCAGGTATTTTCAAATAGTCCACTTTGTCATGGGCCAACATTCATCTGAAGGTCCAGTATGTTACCACTGTAAACCTGGGTGTGACCCGACTGTTTTTCTATCATTCTATCTCTGGTTCCTTACTAAACAATTGCAAAGCATGTCTTAGGGATAGCTTATAATTCTACATTCTTTCTGTCATTCTACACTCGTTATTTTTCTGTCATCTAGCATATTTTGACTTACTTTCTGAAAGACTTCTGCATTCGGTACAAATCCAATTACGTTGTTTAGTCTTCTAAATTCTTCATATGCACAGTGTTGAAAATTGCTTTTGCTCAAGAATATTTATTTTCTAAGTTTCTTTGTTTGTTATACCATTTTAAACTCTTTTCATATTTCTCTAAAGACACTTATTAGGGGCCAGGGAGGTAGCCCCGTGCCACAAGTGCCTGACTAGCAAGTGCAAGGTCATGAGTTTGAACCCCAGTCAAGCAAAAACAAACAAACAAAAATAGATAAATAAACAAATAAACAAAAGATAAAGGCAGTCATTGGTGGTTATTTATTTGAAGTTTTGCTCCTATTAACAAAGCTGCTTTAATCTTCTTTCTTTCTCTTTCTTTGTTCCTTTCATTCTTTCTTTCTGATCTGGTCTCATTCTCCCATGCTAGAGCCTTTCTCAGGTAATAACCTTAGGTTTTCTGCTCATAATTAACTACAGAGAACTAAAGCCTATTTAGAAACGCTCACTCTGTGTTCCGATACTTGCTTAGTCGGGGGCTCAATTGATGTGTTTGGTCAGACAGAACAGAGAGCCCAGAGCAATGTTTTCTGGTTCCTGGATGATAAGGGCAAAGGCCTGTTAGCGGGCCCAGGAAGAGGGAGTGGAATTACAGTGCATCTTTGTACCCATACCTGTACTCGACAGGCATGGACTTTTTGATGTGGTTTGGGATTGCATTTGGGTTTGCTTTGTCCTGTTTTTATAAGTTTGCACCTTCTTGGTGACAGAATCTCAGGGTTAAAGTCCTGATCATAGCATCATGGTGTTCCGTTGTTTAGAGATATTTTATTTTGTCTCCCATGAGGGATAAATTTGAATGCTTCCGCTGAATCCTGGAGGTCACTGGCTCAGAAATGGGGAAACCTGGGACTCTACCTCATTCTCCCCAGCTATTTTTACTTCCTATTAAAGTAACCACACCATTATTTTCATCTCAAGAAGCTTTTTTACACTTCAGACTCTTAGATAGTACAGACTGTGAGCTACTGTTAGCTGTAGCTAGCTGCCCCTCATATCTAAGTGGTGACTTCTCCTTGCTCACGTTGGTGAGTGGTCTCTCCATCGTTCCTCATTTTTTCTGTTTGTCAATACACTAAAAACAGAAAATGGACTTAGGCACTATTGACTGGGGCTTAAAGAGGGAGTGAAGCTCGATTTGTGTGGCTTTTAGTGATGTTTTCCCATCAACCATGGCACTTGGTTTCTTCCTACCACATACATTAAATTTGATTCAGGTCAAGTAAGAGCTAATTGTGTTAACTCTTGTTCATCTGTGTAAACACAGTGTGTTAGCTTGGAAAACATGGGAGCAAACTAAGGATCTGATTTTCTCATACAATAGGTGAATTTCAGGACACAAATACATACATACACACAGAAGCACAAACACGCATTGCATCACACTACTAAGACTTCTCCAGAGAAATACAACCAATAGTATATGTGGGTAGGTGCTGAGATGGATAAAGGTGTGGATGGATAGATGATAGCTACATGAACAAACAGATTTTTAAAGGATCTCAATATCCACACATAAACTGTCAGGCTGGAAGCCCAGCGAAGAGCTAATGTGATTAATGCCCAAATACTATCTGCTGATGAATTGCATCTTCTCTGGGCAAGTCGGTCCTTGTTCTATGCAAGTCTACAACTGATTAAGGGCAGTCCTTGTTATAGAGAGAAATCTGCTTGGTTAGTACTCCACTGATTTTAAGTATTAACTTCATTTAGCAAAATCTAAAATATTGCTTGGTCAGCTGCCTTGATAGCACAACACAGGCAGTTAACTAAAACAATAGACAGCACATATTCCCAATTTTTTTTCATTAGAAAGGATACTCTCCATGAGTCCTCATGGCCAACGGTGAAGGACCTTGTTTGGGAGGAACATGGAAGACGTTCACTTTGTTCCACGTGTGAAGATCTTTTTTTTTTTTTCCCTCTCCTTGTCTGCATTCCTTTCTCCTCCTCCCATTTTCACTTTCTTCATTATGAGAATAATTAAAATAGCACACACTTCTAAAGAGAGAAAAGAAGAAAACCTACAATGTTCTTGATGTTTTTAGTATCTAAAATTCTGAATTGGTATTTTTAAATATTTTACCATAAAATTATCAAAACTACAATGAAACTAGATGGATTTTTATAGTAAACAAACTAAAGAGAACAATTATTCTAAAGAGAACAATTCCAGACCCTAAAAGCGAGGCAGTGTGAAGCCAGGAGTGAAAACGCTTGTCAGGAATCCTGCCTGTCTAGCTCAGAGGAAGATCTAAAAAATGCGTCGTACAACTTTGGCTATTAGTACAGCATTTGCTAACTGATCATCTGAAAACACAGACCTGAAAGGGGCCGGCATTCAGGGTGTCAGCAATAGAAACAACCAATCCAACTGAAAGGAGCGGAATGTTTTTACAAACACTTTCCAAGACAAGGTGACACTTCAAAACTGATTACTAGCCAACATCAAACGTCTATGAACTACACTGAAATACAGCTACCCCACTAAGATGGTCCAATTTAAAAACTGATAGCAACAAATCTTAGTAGTTATAAGAGGGCCTGGCGGGATGGCTCAGTGGTCTAAAGCGCCTGCTTGGAAAAGCTTGCTCGGCTTCAGGGACCGCGGTTCGATCCCAGGCACCACATGCTGCGCCAGCCCTGTCCTCGGGGTGGGCTGAGCAGGCCATAGAAATGAGTGAATAGACAAATAAAGATTCTGAAACGAGAAAAAAATAAATAAGTAAAATTAAAAAAAAAATAGTTATAAGGAACAGTAAACCTACTAGAACGTTAGTAAATATATAAAAGTAATACTAAAGCATATTTCCTTAGTATTTCTAAAGATATATAGATATATATCCAAGAGAAATGAAAATACATATCTGCAAAAATACTTTTACACTATGTTTAAAAATATGGAAAGATTCTGGCATCTATCAACAGAAGAACAGATGAATAAACTGGGTTTTTAAAGACAAGGAATATTATTCAACAATAAAAGGAAAAGAATTGCGTGCAGCAACACAGTTGAAGCTCCAAAAGATTATTCTGCATAAAACAGGTTATGCATGAATAACCCCTTACTGTATGATTCCTGTATATGAAATGCTAAGAAGTGCAAACTTAATGTCCAGAGAGAAGACACGTACAGTGCCCGCCTCAGTGGTGGCTGGGGCAAATGCCTGAGAGGGAACATGACGGGGCTGCCTGAGTTGCTTGTAAAGTTTAGCTGTCAGCAGGGCTTTGGTTATTAGAGTGCGCGCATTTGTCAAAATTCAGCAGAACAGATGATTTATGTAGCTCATCTTTTGTAATTGTCATCTCAAGGCTTGGGAGAAGACTATTAATAAATATTGAAATATTCACAAATATTGAACTATAGTTGGCAATATTTAGGGTAGAATATTTATCATTTATATACCTTTCTGTGAAATGAAACAAAATAAAAAGATGAATAAATAGATCAGAAAATAAATAAGAAATGATAGGAATGATGAAGTTGGCAGAGTAAAATGCCAGTAGTAGAACCTAGAGTTTGTTTACTTTAAAAATTCACCCATCTACATTGTAGTTTTGACAATTTTATAGAGAGGTATTTGTAAATATTAAATCACAATTTTATATATTTTAAACATCAAAACATTGTAGGTTTTGGCATACAAGGTGTGTTCCTTGCTTTCTTTGCACTTGAGAGCTTGCAATTTTCAAGAAGTCAAGACCAAAGGGCAGATGGACTGGATTGTAGAGTCTACCTTGCCTGGAACCCCTGACTCCTGTCACAGGAAGCATGCCTCTACGTAAGCCCAGCTAGCTCTCTAAGTACCACCTGAGCTCAGAGATAATCTGACACACAAATGGGCACATTTCTCTCTCCTCTGTCTGTAAGAGAAGCAGGGATCTTTGTATTTTCCAAGAATATTGCACTTAAGGTTCAAAGGTGTGTACTGCCCCTCGAGACCATGGAGTGCACCCCACTGAGGTGAAGGGGTCCAAGCACTCACTGTGCTTAAAACGATACCTTGAACTCAATTTCAGGACTTTGAGTGTTTTATTATGGTTGTTTCATGCAGGCTGTTTTACAGAAGTTGCTACTAGCACCATTTTTATGATTATAACTTGGGAAGAAAAATACATTTATGAATCACAAAAATAGCCAGTGATGGAAATACTATACAGAACACACACTGGACAAGCACTATATCTTATTAGAGACAACATTTCCTATGTGGAATCTTTATTTTTTGTATTTCAAAGAGAATTAGAAAAATAATAAAAATCATACATAATTTGTAACCAAGATGATATAAAATTAATAGTTGTATCGCATTGCACATTGTTATTTGTAATGTAGTTATTCAGGTTACTAGACGTAAGTATGCAACATTGGTCAAACAATATAAGCAATAACTTTTCCTTTCAATCAACTAATTGAAATTAGTAGTACAATTATCTTAGCTATCATATAGATGATATATATTTCTCTACTCATTTCTTTTCTCCTTGCAACTTAAATGCTAATAAACCAAGAAATGAATAAAAAGATGTGGTATTTTTACACATTGGGGTATTATCCAGCTATAAAGGAAAATAAACTTGAGGCTTTTATTGGTATATAGATACAACTAAAGAACACAATCATAAATAAAATGAATCAGACTCACATGAGTACACATCATATTTTCTCCCTCGTGTAAGAAACCAGAAGAGTAAATATGATTCAAAAGTACAATAGACATAAATAAAGAGAAAGCAAATGCTCAAATACAAAAACAAACCTGGAGTCTTTCTTAATATCTAAATAGGGAATCTTAGTGTTCCTGGGCTAACTAACATTTGTTCTTAGTATTTGTGCATGTTTAACTGAATTAAAAACACTTATGTAAGAAATTTCCCTGGTCTATGAAATTCTGAGCCAAGAGTTTGTTTGTCTGTATGTCAGCTACTTTCCAGATACCTTTAAAAGAAAGAAGTAAAAGTAAATGTTTGGTAAACTTCTGAATGAAAGAATGAATATTGTTGGCTCATTTCATTGTGCCTAGATGCTGATTCTATTTCTAAAATGGTGCTGCACATTGAGATGATGTTTCAACTGGGAATCTTTCAGTTGTCCATGGCCAACAAAATTAAATCCAAGTTGTTAAAAAGAAAAGCATTTTTGCAATGCAAATGCCATGAAAACATCCACTCGAGAAATACATTTTTCTGGATGCTGTTAATCCACTGTCTCTTCCTTTCTTATTTGTCGTCTAACTTTTTACTTTCTAGTTTGTTGTTGCTTTTTTTTTTCTTATTCTCTCTCACACTTTACCAAACAGTCTCTGTGGCTGCATTCAACTCTCATGAGACCACCCTGCACATACTGGTCAGGTGAAGGAAAGTTAAGAACCCTTTTCCTTGAAAGGAAACATTGACAATAGTGAGTTATACTGATTACTGTAGTTAGAAAGTTTTTTACTATTTGTATGTCAAAGGTTTGTCTTTTTACAGAAAATCTCCGTTCCCCCCCCACAGTGTTTGAAAGTTTGAAAATCATAAAAGAACCATAATGAATTTATAAACTCACATTTTAAATGATATATAATCAAATGCATGTTTCTAAAGATTTCTTCACATATGATACTAGACAGGTTTATTACTTTTTTCTTCAAATTGTCTTTCCAACAGATCATATTTTATATAGAAAATCAAATAATGTTTTTTTTTTTCTCTCATCTCATCATAAAACCTGAAAATACCAATGTGGCTAAAGTTACTTTGTTTCTTTTACAGTGCTTATTACCATCCTACTCACTCATCTTTCAAAGATCAATTCAAACTATTCTCTTCTAAATATTTAGCTATTTATTTTATGAAAAAAATAAAGTAAAAAAAAGTAGAACTGCAAAGTCAAACAGAAAAACAATAGCAATTGTATAAAAATATATTTTTTTCATCCACTCCTCAGGGTATGGGCATTTTTTTGGCTTCCAAGATTTGACTGACAAATTATGGTTTTACAAACATGGCTGCACATATATCATTATGGTAAGATATGTTTTAAGCTGTGGTATTTTTATACAATAGAGTATTATTCGCCTATAAAGAATGACAAACTCAAAGCCTTCATAGGTAAGTGAATGCAACTACAGTCTATACTCATAAGTGAAATAAATCAGATCCACATGTGTAAATATCATACAGTGTCCCTAGTGTAAAAACCCAAAAGTAGAAATAAAACCTGAAAGTTATAACAGATATAGTAAAACAGAAAAGTGAAACTTAAGGATTAAACAATGAAGATGGGAGAAAAGAGAAAAGATAGGAAAAATGGCTTGGGGGAAAGCATGCAAGGATATATCCAGAAAGGCTGAGATGACTGTACCAAAAATTTCCATCAGCTTTTTTGAAATAGCAGCTAATGTGTAGAAGCTTCGCCTTGACTAACTATATGTTGATATCTGCAATCTAAGCAACTACATTGAGGACAACAATGTGTGTTATTAAAGTCATGCTTGAATACTTGTCATCTTAGTCTTCTAAATGTAATATTTCTAATGCCATATCAATTATTACTATACTCTTTTCAAAATAATAAAAAAGACAAAAATAAAACAAGAGGACAAGAAAAAAATTAAGATCTCTAGAAAACAAGTAGTCACATACAATCATATGATCATTCTTACATCACTGACAATAATAGCATCTGAAGTAAAGAAACAACTGCAGAAAGGTATAGAGGAAATCAGATTAGAACTAATTTTTGAGTCGAAATAAAGAAATTATAGCAATAATGAAAGAAGTACTAAGTGCTCCAAGAAGACACAGATAAAAAAGATAAAGACGAATAAAAAATGATGGAATCCATGAATGAGCAATATAGGAAAGTTAGAGAATTTATGAAGAAGATTCAGAGTGCTATACAGGAACTTAAAACCCCAATCACAAATTGGCAAAAGCATTTGAATGAAAGTGAAAGTAGGTTTGATATTCATAAAGGCAGTGACGTTAAGCTCAAGTACCTATGTTGTAGAGTAATAATATCACTAGGTTTCTTTTTTTTCAGACTGTCTAAATTTCTTCTTCTTCTTATTATTATTAATTAAATTTATCAATGGTTATATTACATATTTTCATCATCAGATCAGTTTAGATTGATAGATATAGGTATAAAAGATTGATCAAACAATTAAACATTAACACTTTCAATAAGCATTACTTTTTTATTCTTTTCCCCTTTCCTTTTCTAAAAGTTGACACATTGCATATTGTCCTCACAATAGTTCTGCAGAGCACAGTGTGTGGGCAGGACCCACCTTCCTATTGATGTTGCTAAGAAAAAAAAATGAAAAGAAAATTCTTCTCTTTGGACTAAGAGGAAGTAGATGCATACACAGGCAAATGTTCTGCAATTGCAGTGGGCCACCAGTGAAGCTTGCAATGCTGGCAGCTATTGATCTAAGCCTCCTACAGCTCATCTCATCAATCTAGCTCTGCATTTCATGCATTGTAATTAAGCTTTTTTTTTTGCTGGGTGATCAAGGGCAACTCAAAGCAAGACTTGTATAACAAATCATTCATTTTTTGTATGTTCCAAGGTCAAATTCCCTCAGGATTAATTTTGGTACTATATCCAGTACTTTGTAGAACTGTTATTAGTGTCAGCCTTTCGGACGAGTCACGGCCATTGCTTGGCCATTTTGCTTTCTGTTTAAGCCTGAGAGAGTGTTTTTCTCTGGGTGACTCTCCTTAGACAAACTATAGCTCACTTATGCCTTTTGTCTGAGGTCCGATAATCTCCTTGACCAGAAAATTTGAGACACCTCTGAGTTATAGGATATTATAACACAAGTTCTCTTATATCCTGAGTCCTTACTGACCTTGAAGGGCTAGGGCCATAATATTGGCTATCCTCATAGCCCTTCTTTTTCTCCAATTTTTGGTCTGTCCACTTACATTCTCAACCCTCGGGCAGAAAAGCTTTGTGTTACTATTATTCTGTAACATAGGTACTTGAGCTTATAATCACTGGCTTTCTGAGTATCAAATATCTTTGCCTTAGCAAGGAATTGATATTTTCTGACCACCATTGATATTCTAAAAATGTTCAATATAACGTGATATAAGCAGATACACAATTTTGATACAGATATTTGGAAATTCAAGGAAACACAAAATTGTAGCCTGTCAAGTCTATGGTATTTGGACCAGTCTCTTATTTTCAACTATTACTCTTGAGAGAGAGAATAACAGTAACTGAGTTTACATTGGAAGCAGTACACATCAAAAAGACTAGAGAGACATGCATTCCAAGCATAGTTTTAGTGTTACATGGTGCTACGATCAATATGATGAACCTTTTGAAAGTTCTTGAGACCAATATCTGATTCATCGTGTGTACATAAGTGCATGGCTTTGCTCTTGATATGTTTTCTCCTTTATCTGCTTCCAGTCACTTCGTTGTTTAATCCATAACATATTCAGCTGCATTATGCCGTTAAGTTCTTATTTTCTTCTTTAAAGTT
>PVJA010046204.1:0-15269 GCA_004027025.1 Myocastor coypus | reverse complement strand
GTTTTGCTGTCGTGTTGGTTAGCTACCTCTGCCACCATTTTGTTGCTCTTCTGCCGCCATGAACTGGATGCTCTCCGCCCTGCTCCACTCAGCCTTGGGCCAGCCGAATATGGACTGAAACCTCTACGAACTGTGAGCTAAATAAACCTTTCCTTCCTTCATTTTGAGTGTTCGGTATTTGTCCCAGCAACGAGTAAAAAGTAACTAAAACACCCATGTTTTCATAGTCATACCTAATTTTATGAATTTCTTAATCTTTAATTGAATTTTTCTTTTTATTCTTTATGTTATTGCCCTCTTTTTTTTTTTTCCATTATTTTCTCTTCTATTCAATGTGCTGTTATGTATTTTTTTTCTTTTTCTGGGACCAGGGTTCAAACTCACAACCTTGCACTTGCCAGGCAGGCACTGGTGCCATGGAGCTGTTTCCCTCGCCCTTTACGTATTTTTCTTTCTTTTTTTTTTTTGTCTTTTTGAGACAGGGTCTCGCTATGCAGTTGAGGCTGGCCTCGAGCTCACTTTTGTAGCCCAGGCTGGTCTCAAACTCACACCAATTCTCCTGCCTCAGCCTCCCGAGTGCTGGGATTACAGGCGTGAGCCACCACGCCTGGCTCCCTTATGTATTTTTATTAATTTTACTTCTATTAATATTTGTATTCTCTGATCTTTTTTTCTCTATAATTGTGAGTGTTAGAGATTCTTGCCCAGCACCACCACTCTGTTCCGGAGTGACTTCCTGCTCCGTGTGGCCCGCAGGATGACCTCCTCATCCTCTGTCCCTCCTGCTCCAGCACCTCCACGCCATGCTGGAGTGACTTCCTGCTCCACACAGCCTGCCATATTGACCTCCTCATCCTCTGATCCCATCCATCCCACGTATGTCAAGGGGAGGTAATCAGACAGAACTTAAGTGAGCTAAATTAAATACGAACTCCCAATTTAATATCTGCTTAGCTACATAGACAAAAGGGTTGTTCTTATTGTGTATAATACAAACTCTTCAGTTACAAAAGCTGTCATCATATGGACTTGGGGTCATTTAAGCAAGAAGATCAAGATGGAGCCTATGTGATAATCAGACCGGGAAGGAGTAAAGAATATAGGCCTCACAGCCCAGTGTGGAAAGAAGAGCAGTGAAACCTTGTCTAGCCCTAGGATGAGCAAGCCAGTAGACGTGAACATAGACATCCTAAGTATCTTTGAGATGAGAAAGACAGAAAAAGGGAAAATGAAATTCATTAGAGTCTTGAGAAGATTGTGTGGGAATGTGACCAGCCTTCTGCCCGCACTTAGTGACACACCTGGAGCCCTGTCCTTGGGGAACCCATGAGCCTAACGAGCCTTTGAGGAGCAATCACTTACTCGGCTTCCTTTGTCTGCACACACAGAGATACCGAGAAGGTTTCTTGTTCTAGGCCGAGATCCCTGCATACCTGTGTGTGTGTGTGCGCATGCGCGCGCATGTGCATGTGTAAAACGGAGGCGGAAACAAAGGACTAAGGTCTAACTTCTTCAAGATTTCCTTTTATGAAAAAAAGTCCCTCCTGGTGCTTTTTATTCAAACCATTCCTTTACTTTTGGCCCTGTTCCTTATAGTTCTCCAGACCCTGAGAAGCTGGGTACCACACAGGAGTAATCCCAGCACTCTGAGACTGAGGCAGTAGAATTACAAGCTCATGCTTAGTTGCAATTTAGCTGCTAAATAATACCTTGTTTCAAAAAGAAAGAAAGAAAGAAAGAAAGAAAGAAAGAAAGAAAGAAAGAAAGAAAGAAAGAAAGAAAGAAAGAAAGAAAGAAATAGTAAAAATAAAAGGAACTAGAGATGCAGCTTAATGTGAAGGCTCTGAGTACAGTCCCAGCACCCAACAAACAAATGTACAACAGGGTACACACCCACAATGCAAGGTGATCTTTTTGCACTTTCTTCTTGGCTCTTGTCTCCAGATTTTTTCTGTACCATTTCTGGGGACTTACACATACTCAATCTTTGCTAATTTTCTTTTCCTGAAAACTAATTACCCTAACATTTTATTCAGTGAGAAAGCTATTCTGAAAATCTTATTTTCCTACTGAGAATTGCATAGCCAATTTGGGTGCTTCAAGTATCTATAATCCCAGGAAGATTTTAGGGATTAGGAAAAAAAAAAGAAAGAAAAGAAACTTAGATACGTAAAATTTTCAAAACCCTGAAGAAGGCAACCAAAGTGCATGTGTTTTCATTGCAGATATTTTTATCTCTCCAGTACAGTTTCAGTGTTCTTTACCAAATGCTTTTACATACAGGAACTAACTTTCAGGTTCAGTCTCTTTTCAAAGATGCTTTTCTATTGATTTTAAGCATCTTCCACTGCCTAAGTTATACAAGTGTGAAAAGTCTTTTTCACTCTAAAAAATGATGCTCTGATATATTTTTTTGTACACCAATTGCAGGCAAAGGATAAAAACAGAAGTTAGGCATTGGTGAAAACTTGGAAGACACAGAGAAAACTAAGAAAACCTATATTCCAAATTGATTTCATAATCAAAGCTAGGAGTAAAAAAACAAAGCTCCAGTTTAGGGAGATAACTTCTAAAATTGCATTCACACTGACATTCTTATTATCGTACTTTTATTTTCTTCAGGTATGGAAGGAAACACAAAAATTCTACCGTGAAGTTATGTGAGATCTAAATAAAACAACGTGTCAGAAATAAAAAAAAAAAAGACACTGACTTTTTAAGTTTTATGTTTGCTCAGTTGATACTGGTTCTCTATGAAATAATCGGCACTGTGGATTTATTGAGTTCAAAAAATTTAGAATTGAAGAGGAATTTAAAATTTAACTCCTATCTTTAAATAAACTTCTCTCTGTCTCTGTGATTACATGAACATATATTTAAATGAAACCACGAGACATCTGTGAGGTTCAGTATATATAAACCATCATTTGGGAAATTTCTAGGCATTACTGAATTCCCTGATGTCTCTTCGAACCAAAATGTCTGTTTCTAATAAGTTTATTGATACAAAGGCCAAATAAAACAAAATGTCACAGGCAAAACACAGAACTTATTGAAGAGTTGGTTGACTTAACAGATTTTTTAAAAAATCTCTACTATTGCTTCTTTTAATGAAGAACATGTGGGTTTTCACATGTGACTGTGGGAAACTTTATTACCAGAGGTAGAAATAGCCTAGAGATGATCCTGGAGCCTGGATTCTTTTTCCTCTGTTTACTGTCAGAATGTTGTCTCCTGGTCTCAGTTGTCTTTCTTCCTATTAGCCTCTGTGAAGTGGGCTATAGCTCTCCATGAATCATGGGAAGAAAAAAATTCTCTTTTAAAAAGTCCCTGTGTCAGTTAGGGCTCACTGATCAGCAGTCCACTTGCTTATCCTGTCATCTTCGGCTTACTAGTGTTTGGCTCCTCGACTACAAGATGGCTGCCGAGAAGCACTGTGACCCCACAGAATCACGTTCATTCAGACAGTGGGTTCTCTGTCAGGAAGACAAATCTCTCCCAGATTACCTTATTAGATTTTGATTTGATTCATTAGTAAAAACTGAATTATGTGGACTCCCATCTCCAAAGCTGCAAGAAATATTGGCAACAGGCTAGGTCAAGGAATGGAGGATTGCTATATTTGGATTAGAGGAAATAGTTACCTCCTGGAGCTGGGCGTTGTCATCCACCCACCCGCTTTCTCCTTGCAAAACTACAATTCCCTAGGCAGGAAAGAAGGGAGCAGTATGTCTATGCAATGAAGACTGCTAGTGTCCCAGGAGGTGGCTGCACTGCCTTCCCTCATCTGTGTGTCTCAGCGGTGGGAGCCTTCTGAATTCGGTTCCCACCTCACCTGGTGTTCCAGACTCCAGTTAGGCATCCTCTTAATTACGGATTCATAGAAGAAGGAAGGCTGTTTCTCAGTGCCAGAGCTAAATTGCCACTCCACAACTTGTTACATGTGATTCATAGCTTCATATTTCTGCCCTTTCTTAGTTATTCTTTTTTATTATAAACCTATTTTTTTATATTAAGAGGTTTCAGCTTCAGAAGATGCCTTTACTCTCCCCCCTTACCCCAGTGGCAGCTTCTGTCTGGGTACAATATTGAGTGGGAAACTTGGCTGGTTGTCTTTGGCTTCTGAGTCTGCCTCTGCCAGGAGACAATGTGATGTGCAGAGTATCTGCACTCTCTTGCTCCTACTGCTATGCACTCTACCGGCTGCTCCATCACAGAAAGGTTTAGTAATATGTGTAATGGTTTGGCCAGAATGGATTTTTCCATATAGAAGTGTCATTTTGCAAAGAGGTTTTACACTGTTTTTTTTTTTTTTTTTTTTTTTTTTTAAAGTACTATTGTATGATTAAGGCCAAGTTAAAGCAAGACCTATATAACAAAACATGTAACTTTTGTATCTGACAAGGTCAGTCAAATCTCCTCAGGATTTACCTTGAAAAGTTTAACCACGAGGTTTAAAAAGTAAAGCCATATTAGTATGCTGAGCTGTAAAAGGCTCAAGTCAACAACTTCTGACATTGCAGCTCTGCTGATAACTCAATTTTTGTGTAATAGTTTTTTTCACAGACAGAAGAAATAGACTTAAAATTTCACCTGAAAGAGTAATGAAAGTCTAAAAAATATAACAAATACTGTGAAAGGGAGAGAAATTGTTTAATGGGAAGGCAAAGAAGAAATAAAGAATTCACATTTCTTATTTATTGGGAGGTATAGAAGTTGTGTGCTTTGATTTTATTTGTACTCTAATATTTATTTAAAATAACTGAAAACATGGATTATCTAGTAAGTTGTTCATGTTAAATAGTTCTATGTAATGTTTATAAATCAGTAATTTGCTACCAATGTAATATTACATCCTATGCACAATATTGATGTTCCAATTCAATATGAAGAAAAATGAGATATAGATGAAAAATAATGTATTAGCTTTGAAAATGATATACTCTTCCATTTTTTTGTAGTACAGTTTCTTCTTTTTTGAATGAGAAATGTTCTTTTCTTCTCTCATCATTTATTTGTCTTCACTCAATGTTATTGCTAAAAGAGCAATTATCTTCCATAATACATTGTTCTACCATCTTAATCACCTAAAATCAGACGCAGGTAATCACAGCAGAGTCTGAGTACGGAAGTTCAAGAGGCAGCTGGGGTTGCATAAAAAATATGATTATAGAAGGAGAGTCCAAATTGCCCTTAGTGAAAAGTTAATTTAACATGAAAAATTAAAACTTTTCATATAGGGTTCCAATTAACTCCTATTTATTGACTAAGGAAAAACATCTGTAAAAAAAGTCCTCTGTAAAGATAAGACTGCTAGTGCTTAAATTTTCCTGCATTCTAAACCTTGCCTGGCAAGTCTTTAGACTAAAATGAAGGCAGAGGTAGCAAGTTACATATTTCTTTGCTTTATTTTCTTGAAAACCATACAGCTCAGGGTACAATAGAACTAAATAAAGTAGATGATGATTGAAAAGGAAAACTTAGGATTTAGAAATGCAGACTAACAGCCCATATGCAAACCCACATGCATTGTAAGGCTTGATAGTTCGTAGGAAGATTAAAAAGGCGACAGAAAATTCCAAATTTGGAACCCACAGAGACATCTGGTATCTTAGAACTTTCTACTTCCCCTTGGCAGATATTTCAGCTAGTTTTCCCACCTTGGTCAGAATATAATGTTAATTTTACCATATTCTCTCTGTTTCACTGTTACTGTGAAAAGGCTGTGCTGTTAGGACCAACCATTTAACGTTAGCACTTAGGTCATTTAGCAGTTTCTTAGAAGAGCAAAAATGGGGGCAGAATTTAATTAGCATAATTCGGACACAGCTTTCTTTCCTTTTTTTTTTTTCTTTCTTTTTTTATTTGTTGCATTTATGTATTTTTCCAACTTTTGGTCTTCAAACAGATGCATGTGAAAATACATGACAGCTGAATCGAGTGCAGAAAAAGAGTTGCTTTTGAATGTCTATGCTTGTCACCAATGTGTATAAGGTGACTCTACCCCAGTGGCCATGAGGGGTCCTGTCCTCGTGCTGCCTGGGCATTGCCATTCACTTGCCAGTAGTAGGCCTATGGCTACTTGGGGAATTGTTTAATTTGGATCCACATTTGTCCAATAGGGGAAGTAGGATAGAAAGAGGATGTGCGGAATCTGGTGAGGCTTTGGGACCCTTACTCTGACAAATGTCCTGAGAGGTGACAGAAGAGCAGTGAGGCCTCATTTGAAAATGAATGGCATGACTGTTTAGCAGTGTCAACTGTCTCTATTCAAAGACACTTGGTAGGAGTATCTAAGGTGGTATTCACTACAGAACTAAAAGGGAACATTGTATCACACTTTCTCAAATGACAGATGAAGAAATGAACGAGGTAAATTGTCCAAGTCTCCATTGTAATTTCTAGAGCAGATCTGCAGGTAATCTATTTCTTTTTTTCTTTTTTCTTTCTTTTTTTTTTTTTTTGCAGGACCAGGGTTCAGACTCATAACCTTGCGCTTATCCAGGCAGGTACTTGTGCCACAGAGCTATCTCCCCAGCCCCTATATCTATTTCTGAAGGATTTCAAAGTATACTAAACTTTAATCAGATTTTAGAAT
Source organism: Myocastor coypus (assembly GCA_004027025.1). Taxonomy (NCBI): domain Eukaryota; kingdom Metazoa; phylum Chordata; class Mammalia; order Rodentia; family Myocastoridae; genus Myocastor; species Myocastor coypus. The sequence goes on along the minus strand of PVJA010046204.1, from coordinate 8,671 downwards.
TTGCTATGATTTTTCTCTCTCTTGTTTCATCAGTGAGGACCCTAAAATTTGATGAAAATTATGTTCAACCAATCTATTTGACCAAAAGTTAACAATTAGTAGATGATCTTTTGAAATTTTTAAAGTCTTTATCTATATTATATTGATTTGTTAATTTTTTTTGGGGGGTTATGTGTTTAGTACAGGGTCTACAGGGTTTCACTACATAGGTCAGACCTGTAGCTATCCTTTCTGTTTTGCAGTCTCCCAAGTCCTGGGATTATAGGCATGTGCCAACACACCCAGTCTCATTCGATAATTTTATCTTGTTTTAAGATGTCCATTAATTTTGTTTCATAGTTTCCTGAGAACACTCTGAGAAACAGATTGAAGACTTACAAGTGCCAGTATTAATGAGACTAGTAACTATTATCCATGCCACTTCCATAACTGCTACTCTGCTCAGTTCCCAGTTCTACACATTTGCATCATTTAATTCTCATACTGTAACAGAGGTAGCGTTATTTCTTTCCCTGTCTGAACAGCGGACTTGACACCAGGTGTGGTGACTCCCTCCTGTAATCCCAGAATTTGAAAAACCAAATCAGGAAGATTACAAATTTGAGGCCAGTCTGAGCTTAAAGACTAAGAACACACACACACACACACACAAAAAAAAAAAAAAAAAAAAAAAAAAAAAAAAAAAAAAAAAAAAAAAAAAAAAAAAAAAAAAAAAAAAAAAAAAAAAAAAAAAAAAAAACCCACGGGGAAACTAAATCTCAGAGAGGCAAAACAGTGAATCAGTAGCTAGCCAGATTCTTCCTTACATAAATTAATAGTTTTATTCTTATATATTCAACAGATTGTATGTGTGAGCTCTTAACTTTTAAAGACTAACATTGATTCTTCAAAAATTGAAAGGGATTCAAGGTCAATTTTCCTAGAAAAGCTTTCATTGAACAAATTACAAACTGAGCAAGTCTCCCATGCAGTGTCCCAGCACTTGTTATTATCTGATGAGTTCTCCGGAGACATATTCAATCTAAGTAGATTTGACAAGTCATTTATTTGATCATATGTTTTAAGAAAATAAGTCAACACAAGCCCTGAATGAGACAGGGGTCGCCCTTCACTTAGATGTCCCTGGGAGACCTGTACAGCATTCACTGATGGCATCTAGCTCCACATACAACTATTACTTTGTAGTAATGCCCAAATGGGCAAACAAAGCACATATTAAAATAATGAGCATGGTATTTGAAGGTCATATGGGTCATATAACCCTCAAATATGGTTGAAAAACTAGACTTGCAGGACTAAAAAAACTGACCTACTACTAGAACCTTATCTATCTGTAAATTTCACTCTTACTATGGTAATCCTTCTTATTTACAATAAAAGACAATATATAGCTGCTGGTATTCATATAATTACATTTTATTTCAGTTTATTATTAGGTGAAACAAAATTAATATATTGGTTAGGGTTCTGTAGAGGAATAGAATCAATAGGCTACATAAATAACATTTCAAGGGGACTCATTAAGAAGATTATTGGGATCAGAGGTAAGGCGATGCCACAATGGTCAACTGTATACTAGAGAGCTAGAGGAGCCAATAGCTGCTCAGTCCAAGAAAGTTCAAGCCACTGAAAAAGAAGGAGGATCAGGGAGACAGCCCCCATCCAAGTGGAAGGCTGGGGTGCTCCTTGCAGAGTCAGTGGTATGAGTCAGTGTTGGGAGGCTGAAGAAACTGGAGTCTGATGCCCAGCAGTGACTTCAGCAAAAGAAACTTACAATTCTCAAGCAAAAGACATGCAAGCTGAAGCAAAAGACAAATCGGCCCAAGCTCTTCAAATTATGGGCCAATTTCTTTTCTTTTTATCCCTTCTAAGCTACAGTAAGGGTTGCTGCTGCCCACAACAGGGGTGGGGCTTCCCTCAGTTTGTTGGTCTGTTTGTCGATTGGTTATCTCTGGAACCGTCCTGCAGACACTCATAGACCTGGGTCTTACCAATTTGCTTGGCATTTCCTAATCTAGTAAAATTTACACATCATAGTTAGTGGTCACAAGCGATAACAATTCCTTCTTATTTAAAGTGGCTTAAAGAATTACTGATTTCTTCATTGTCAAGCTGTCTATTGTGACTGATCCTTTGACATAAGACTTCATCCATTTCCTAAAATGATATATTTATTCTTTTATTTTTTTGTTTCAGAACTTTCGTTTGTTTATTTATTTATTTATTTTTGTGGGCTGCTCAGCCTGCCCTGAGGGCAGGGCTGGTGCAGGGGATTGAACCAGAGTCCCTTTCCTAAGCAGGTGCTTTAGACCACTGAGCCATCCTGCCAGGGGCCCCCCTAAAATGATATATGCTCTGATTATATAAAGTAAAAACAATGTGATTAGCAGTAAGATATGATTCAGATTCCATTGTACAACATTTAATAATATAAAAGAGTGTTTGTGTCCTTATAAAGTGAAAAGCCCTTTAAAACATGGCCTATGCAATATTTTTTTTGAAAAATTATTAGTCATTAATTTAATTATTAGTCATTATTGAGATTGTTCAGTGTGACAAATAACATTAAAATATGGCTTATAGAATTTGGAGATTTTGAAACAGTAGAGAGTGGTAAAAATAAACTTTACATTTTTCTGACTAGTATTATAGAGAGATATTAGGAATGAATAAACTAGAAATGCATAGATAGTGTCTTAGTTACTTTTCACTCATTGCTGGGACAAATACCCGACACTCAAAATGAAGGAAGGAAAGGTTTATTTCCTCACAGTTGTTGGAGGTTTCAGTCCATATTCGGCTGGCCCAAGCTGAGTGGAACAGAGCAGAGAGCAGCCATGGTGGCAGAATAGCAACAAAATGGTGGGAGAGGCAGCCAACCAAATAGGGCAGCAGTGCAACGACAACAGCTCTAGTCTGTCTCTCTGTCACTCTTTATATTACATTCAGGCTCTCCGCCTTATATCCGACCTAGACCACACCCATAGTCTCAGCCTTACTCAGATCGATAATCCCATCAGTACTATAACACAATCCCAGGGATCACAAATCAAGTCTCACTCTATGGAAGCCATGCCCCATGATTGCATGAGGCTTTGGGGGGGGACAACCAGACATAAACCATAACAGATAGAAAGTATGACAGAAATAATTTTAAGAGCAATAAACATTGACATGCTTATGTCATTATAATGACAAAGTACTTACTTTCTAACATGAAAATTTAGTTGGTATTAAACGTTTAACACTCAAGAAACACAAGAAACACAAACATCAGATATAAGAATCTTGTGAAATTTATGGAAGCTGGATATGGTAGGATGTGTCTGTAATCCCACCAGTCAGAACCTGAGGCAGAAGGATGCTGAAGCCTATCTTAGGCAACTCATCTATTTAGCAAAACTTTGTTTCAAAATAAAACATTACAGGGCTGAGGAAATAGTTCAGTAGAATAAATGCTTGCCTGGCAAGCACAAGGGCCTGAGTTCAATCCCTGATCCTACAAAAAACAAAAAAAACCAAGAAACAAAAATACATTACAAAGATCCTGGCAGAGTAAAGGCCTTGGGTTCAAACTTCAGAAACAAAAAAATAATCATATGGAATGATGATACTTTATATTTATGCAGCATTTCTGTATATTTATAATTTCTTCATACAGAATGACTTACACAGAAAATATTTTTATAGATAGAATGTCACTTGATATTTTCAATGCTCTAAGTTAGGCAGAGCAGCCATTCTTAAAGTCTTTTTGGTAGAAGAAGAGAGTCCAGGATTGTAAATGATTTCTTCAGGTTGAGAAAGTGGCTGGGTGCCCTTTTAAACTTCATGGTAAGATACTTGTTGAACACTTTTGTGAATACAGTTTTGTCCTTGCTCAGTCTTTTTCTTATTAACCAAAAAGATATTATTCTTTAGAGATTCATGCTTCTAAATTCTTCTTTAATATTTAAACTTCACTCCAAGTTAATAGGACTTAAAATAGTTAACAATTAGAACGATGCAGGCAGCAACCAGTCACAGTGATGGCCAGAGGGCTGCCCAAATAGCTCAGCAGATTAAAGCACCTGCAAGCAGGCTCAGGGACCTGCTGTACCAGCCCCACTCTCAGGCCACTATGAGATGGCAATGAAGACTGGGTGTGGTGGCCCTCACCTGTAACACCAACTCCTGGGAGGCTGTGAAAAGGCGGATCACTATGAGTCTGATCTAGTAGCGAGATTCTGAACACTCTGTAGACCCTCCCCCCCAAAAAAATACTGAGGACAGAGCAGCGTGGCAGCTCCTCCTGGGACCTGCCCACACACCATCTTGATCCAGCAGCGTGGTAGCCGGACGGCTCCACCTTGGACTCTGCCTGCCACCCCAACCAGGTCTTACAGCAGCCTCAGCCCATGTTTATTCCCTATTCACCAACAGCCTGAGCTCCAGTTCCACCCACCTTCCTGACCGGGCCTCATGACAGCCAGGTAAGAACTCTCTGAGCTGGCATTCATCCCCTGACTGGACAACTGCCTGAACCCTGACTCCACCACTGGCCCCACACGACCACCAGCCGTCCCCACACTACTGACCATCATCCTGACCCACAGGGCATCATAACAGCCAGCTGCCTGAGCTCCAACTCACAGCCAGGGAAATGTAGAGGGGAACAAGCTTGTGGATCCAGACCCAAATTTCCACAGGTGTTAACTGTGTAAGTCTGTCAAAGTGCAGAGATCACTGCTGTAAAATATGATAAAGACAAGGAGCAAGATCCAATCTCAGGTCCTGAGTCCACCCAAAACAAATACAGGAGACACTAACATGGAAGACAATGGAAATCATGCAGACAAAATCTCTGAATTGGTAGCATCTAAGGTAGACAGACAAGTGCAGAAACGTACAGAGCAACTCAGATCAGAGATAACATCTGAAGTAAAAAGAGAAATGCATGAATTAATAGACTCTGAAGTGGAAAAACAACTGCAGAAACGTATAGAGGAAACCAGAGCAGAAATAACCTCTGAAGTTAAAAAATTAATTAAAAAATTAAAATTAAAAATTAAACAAATTAAAAAATCTCTGAATTAATACCATCTAAAGTAGGTGAATGACTACAGAAAGGTAGAGAGGAGAGAACAGAACAGAAATAATCTCTGAATTGGAGAGAGAAAGGAAAACTATAAGAGACTTCAATACTACTAAAGAAGATATTGATAAAAAATTAGAGGAGAATAGAAAAATGATGGATTCCCTGATTGAGCAATATAGGAAAGAAATAGATCACATGAAACAGTTTCAAAGAGATATACAAGAAAATAAAATCTCAATCACAAGTTGGCAAAACCGTATGAAGGAAAGTGAAGATAAGAGTCTCAGATCTTGCAGACACAGCTGCAGCTAGTGAAAAAGTAAGAAAGAATCTCTTAAAAACAACTAGGATGCAGGAAAAAATAATTCAACATCTGCAAGGTGATGCAAAAATGAACAATGTGAGATTAATAGGAATTAACGAGAAGGAAGGAGTCGACATAAATGACATAAAAAGAATATGGGCAAAAGTAATAGCAGAATACTTCCCAAATATGAGAAAACAATCAGACATTCAGGTAACTGAAGCATACAGAACCCCAAATAACATCAACCCAACTAAAAACACACTCAGACATATAACAGTCAAGATCCCAGAAATCCAGCAGAAGAATAATATACTAAAAGCTGCTAGAGAAAAGAAGCAGATCATATTTAAAGGAAAACCCATCAGAATAATGGCAGATTTTTCTTCACAAACCATGAAGTCAAGAAGAGCATGGAGCAGAGTGCTTCAAATCCTCCATGAAAAGAAATTTCAGCCCAGACTGACTGCTATACCCGGCAAAACTCTCAAGTATGAGGGAGAAGTGAAATACTTCCATGACAAGGAACAACTAAAGAATTTCATGACATCAAAGCCAACCCTACACAGTATACTAAAAAATATTTTAGAGAGGGACCAAAGCAACTCAAACTCAAGAAATGAGAACAGAGATCCCACCAAATAGGGTACTCAATTAAACACAGGAAAAATAGGGGTAAACAATAGCAAGTAAAAGTCATGCCAATCATAAATCAATACATTTCAATTATATCCATCAGTGTAAATGGACTCAATTCTCCAATTAAAAGAAATGTGTATATATATATATATATATATGTATATATATATATATGTATATATATATATGTATATATATATATGTAATATTTGTTACAGATTTAAAAAAATGGTGGCCAGAATGGGTACCAAATCATTGGAGTGTTCCACAGGCAAATCACATGACAGCATAGGTGGACCGCAGGTGTAGAACTGCCCACTGACAGAAATCCACTGACTCTGTTTTAAGGAATTCAGGAAGAAAAATTTTGATGAGCATATATGCACTGTCCAGATATGTCCTCCTTTAGACACAAATACATTCAAAGTCTCAAATGATGTCAATTTCTGTCTTTTTCCATCTTAGTTCCACTTTACTTTTACTGGTTTTATTTTTAGGTTTGTTTCCTTGTGGTACTAGATGATTTACAGTGGCCCTATATTTGCATATTATTCCCTCAGCAAAAATTAGTATATCTTTTGTTGCTGTGGCAGAATTGTTGAGAAAAAAGTTTTGGAGACAGAGTCTTACTCTGTCATTCAGGTTACCCTTAATCTTGCTGTGTAGCCCAGGCTGGCTTCACATTTATGGTAGTCTTCCTGCCTCAGGCTGCTGAGTTCTGAAATTATAGGCATCGGCCACCCCATGTAGGGTGCATACATATTTATGACTCTTACCTCATCTTGAATTTTTTCCGACTAGTATGTAGTGCCTTCTTATTTCATTTTATCAATCATGGTTTGAAGTCCAGACTATCTGCAAACAGGATTGCTATCCTTGCTTTTTTCTGAGGTGCTGGGCATGAAGTATTGTTTTCCATCCTTTGTCTTTCAACCTATGATTTTTTTTATGAGTTAGGTGTGTTTCTTGTATGCAGCATATTGTTGGATTTTGCTTCCTAATCCACTGTGCCAGCCTATTTCTTTTTATCAGAGAGGACAGCAATGTGTAATACTAAAACCGTGCTTGGCATGCCTGCCATTCTGGTTTTAGATGTGTGCAGTTTCTAATGTCATATCAATTATTACTATACTCTCTCTCAAGTAAATGTTTTTTTTTTTAAAGGGTAATGAGAGAAAAGAAGAGACAAAGAAAAGTGCCATAGGATTAACCTGGTATAATTCTGTATATATATATATATATATATATATATATATATATATATATATATATTTTTTTTTTTTTTTTTTTGGGGGGGGATATTTGGGATTGAACTCAGGACCTTGTATTTGCCAGGTAGCACTTATTCCACTGAGCTATCTCCCCAGCCCATTTGGTATATGGTTAGATTTCTAAATCTCTACGTAAAAATGTGTAACTGTTTTTTGTTTTGTTTTGTTTTGGTCACATTCTATTGGGATTAATTAGAATATTGATTATTGATGGAAAATACAATTTCCGTGTTAAGTCTAAAGTGTTTGATATTCAGAAAGACAGTGATATTAAGCTGAAGTACCTATGTTATAGAGTAATATCACTAAATTTCTGTTCTGGAGGCTTAACAACTTAAGTAGGTAAACCAAAAAATTAGGGAAAAGAAGGACCACAAGGATAGCCAATATTTTGGCCCTAGCCCTTCATGGTCAGTGAGGACTCAGGACGTAAGAGAACCTGTACTCTAACATCCTATAACTCAGTAGTGTCCCAAATTTTCTGCTCAAGGAGATTATGGGGCCATAGAGGAAAGGGATATACGATGCATAGTGTACCTAAGGAGAGTCACCTGAAGCAAAAAAATTCTCTCAGGTTTCCCTGGAGAGCACACTGGCCAAGCAATGGCCGCGACTCCTTCAAATGGCTGATACTGACAAAAAATTCTACAAAATGCTGTACATGGTTTCAAGGTAAATCCTGAGGGGATTTGACTGACCTTGTCAGCTACAAAAGTTACATGTTTTGTTATGTAGGTCTTGCCTTAACTTGTTCTTAACCACCCAGCAGAAATATTTAACCATGAGTCATTAAAAATAAAGCCAGATTAGTATGCCGAGTTGTAAAGGGCTCAAGGTAACAGCTTCCAAAATTGCCAGTTCTGCTGATAACCCAATATTATTATGGACTATTGGACTATATATGCAACTACTTTCTCTTAGTTCAATGAGAAGAAATATTTGTACCAATAGTGTTTAGAAAAGTTATCATGTCTGCATCTTATACTCTGAGCAACTACTATGAAGACAACAATATGCATTGCATAGATTATTGTGGCTGTCCTACTGACATGTTCTCAAACTGTCTCATTGCTATTTCTTTCTTGCTGAAATTAATAAAAAATACAAGAAAAGAAAGGGGCACTTTGTTCCTTTGTCATATTTCCTGTACCATCTTCTGTTTCATACTTATTCTAACATAGTTTTTTTTTTTTTTTTTTTTTTTTTTTTTTTTTTTTTTTTTTTTTTTTTTTTTTTTTTTTTTTTTTTTTTTTTTTTTTTTTTTTTTTTTTTTTTTTTTTTTTTTTTTTTTTTTTTTTTTTTTTTTTTTTTTTTTTTTTGTCTTTTTGAGACAGGGTCTCGCTATGCAGTTGAGGTTGGCCTTGAGCTCACTTTTGTAGC
>PVJA010046202.1:0-15234 GCA_004027025.1 Myocastor coypus | reverse complement strand
TCACACGGCCAGAAACAAGAAATGTAAATTTCAACATTTGAACCCTTAAGGGATTACACTCTACTGTATCCAAACCTTGGTAACATTCTAATTCTTAGAATTTGAGCTGGGCCGTGGTGGCACACACCTATAGTCCCAGCACTTGGTAGGCTGAGGCAGGAGGATCAGTGTGAGTTCGAGACCAGCCTGGGCTACAAAAGTGAGCTCAAGGCCAGCCTGAGCTGCATAGTGAGACCCTGTCTCAAAAAAAAAAAAAAAAAAGAAAAAACAAAAGAAATTTCTTTTTTTAAAAAATTTTATTTATGTTTTATTGTTTCAGAACCTTTGTTTGTTTATTCACTCATTTTTATGGCTAACTCAGCCCGCCCCTAGGGCAGGGCTGGCGCAGCATGTGGTGCCGGGGATCGAACTGTGATCCCTGAAGCCGCCCAAGCTTTCCCAAGCAGGCGCTTTAGACCACTGAGCCATCCCGCCAGGCCCCCAAAAGAAATTTCTCAGGCCAGATTAAGTAGTCCTCCATCGTTAATCTCAGGATATGAGCAAAATATAGACAAAATTTCACATAGTTGGAGTCCAAGTACCAGTTACTGACATATTTGTTTCCAACTGAAATTTCCTTTTTGTTTTTTTGTTGCATTTTGGTTTTTAAAACTTTTTTATTTTTTATTATTTATTTATTTATTTATTTTTGGCTTTTTGAGACAGGGTCTCACTATGCAGTTCAGGCTGGCCTTGAGCTCACTTTTGTAGCCCAGGCTGATCTCGAACTCGCTCTGATCCTCCTGCCTCAGCCTCCCCCTCCTGAGTGCTGGGATTACAGGCGTGCGCCACCACACCCGGCTTTGGGTTTTTTTTTATTGTTTGTTTGTTTTTGTTTTGTTTTGAAACAGGGTCTCATTCTATAATTCAGGCCGGCCTTGAACTTACTATGTAGCCCAATCTTGCTTGGAACTGCTGCAGTCCTCCTGTCTCAGCCTCCGTGCCTGGTATCAACTCAGACTTCTTGAGCCTAGTTTCTACCATCTGCCTTTTTTTATCAGCATTCTAGCTTTCTGACCTCTGATTAGAATCTCATCAAGCTCGGAGTACCACATTCTAGGGCTGCTTCTGCAGCTGGCATGTCCAACCTTTTCCAAATTCCAGAGAACCAGCTCCAAGAGTTCTGAAACACACAACCAGGGAGTAGCACAGCAATGATTCTACTTCTCCTGTACCAAAATCTGTCTTAATCAACTTTCTTATCACTATGCCTTTAATCCAGTCAACTTTCCAAAGCCCTCCCTATGAAGGCATGAGGCCTTTGGCCTGAGGGCATCTAGATATAAAGGAAAACAGAATATTTTATTTTATTTATTTATTTATTTATTTTTTTATTTTATTTTTTTTTTTTTGCTTTTTGAGACAGGGTCTCACTATGCAGTTCAGGCTGGCTTTGAGCTCACTTTTGTAGCCCAGGCTGGTCTCGAACTCACAACGATCCTCCTGCCTCAGCCTCCCAAGTGCTGGGATTACAGGCGTGCGCCACCACGCCTGGCTCAGAATATTTTAAAAAGAAAAGCATTGGCAAATAGTTCTGAGGTTCTTGATATCTCTGCATAAAAAATAGGATTCTTCAATACTGCCCCTCCCAAAATCAGAAGGGCCTATTACCTGGAATCCAACATAATACTGAGTCCTTTCAGCAAATGCTATTTGGCAGTCTCAAATTCTCACCTCATTTATTAATGTGTCACTTAGTGTTTAATCTAGATTTAATACAAAATATACAAATATATAAGAATTTACAAGATTGGCTTACACTGGCCATCCAGAGTTGGGTGCAGAAGAGTGGAAAAAGTTTGTCTGCACTGTTCCACTGGAGCTCAGTGTCATGTCCCCTTCAAGTCTGTATGAGGAAGCTCAAGTGTCTGCACCAGGGGGCTGGAGGGTCTGTGCAGGAAGCCAGGAGATGATATCCAAGGTGAAGGCATAGTCTAGATGTCTTCCAAAGAAAGCAAGCAATCTTTTCTTCATCATTTCTGTTTTATGACATTTTGGTCCTGCCTAGGTGGGTCTTCCACAGCCAGGGCTATGCTGAGCTGAATTAGGTAGGTCGTAGTTACTCAAGTTGACACCATCAGCCATCACACATAAAACTCATTAGAAGGGAAAAATAAATCACAGGTTCATGTACAGTACATTTCTTTCTTTCTTTCTTTTTTTTTTTTTTTTTTTTTTTTTTTTTTTTTTTTTTTTTTTTTTTTTTTTTTTTTTCTGTTTTGTCTTTCTGAGACAGGGTCTTGCTATGCAGTTCAGACTGACCTTGAGCTCACTTTTGTAGCCCAGGCTGGACTCAAACTCACACTGATCCTCCTGCCTCAGCTTCCCAAGTGCAGGGATTACAGGTGTGCATCACCACACCTGGCTAATAGATTTTATTTTGACCAACTAAAATATTTAGACTCTAGGACTGGGGAGATGGCTTAGTAGAATGAGCACTTGCCTGGCAAGCACAGGGTCCTGAGTTTAATCCCTGGTACCGCAAAAAAAAAAAAAAAGGGGGGGTTGGCTAGTAAGATGGCTCAACAGTCTAAAGCACCTGCTTAGGCAAGCTTAGGCAACCACAGGGACCCCAGTTCAATCCCCGGCACCACAGGCTGCACCAGCCCCACCTCTAGGCCAGACTGAGCCAGCCATTAAAAAAAAAAAAAAAAAAAAAAAATTTAGACTCTAGAATTCTAAAGAAGCCAGGCATGGTGGCACATGTCTATAATCCCAACACTTGGGAGGCTGAGGCAAGAGGATCAGTGTGAGCTCGAGGCCAGCCTGGGTGGGCTACAAAAGTTAAGTTTCAGGCCTGCCTGAATTGCATAGCAAGACCCTGTCCCAAACAGACAAAAATAAAAATAAAAATAGAATTCTAAACAGCTTGACTTTGGAATATATAGATTTGTGGTAATATCTAAATACTAAATGTTCTTAAGATACTACAATAAATGTCATGCTTAACTCTCTAATTTTTTTAGTATTTTAATTCAAATTACAAATAAATGTGTTCATAATGTAAAAGTTTTATTCATATCATATCCCCAGTAAAATGATAGTATTATACTGAAGTAAACTTCATAGTATAGCGTTTTCTCTCAGTGACTTTTTTTTTTTTTTTTTTTTTTTTTTTTTTTTTTTTTTTTTTTTTTTTTTTTTTTTTTTTTTTTTTTTTGTCTTTTTGAGACAGGGTCTCGCTATGCAGCTGAGGCTGGTCCTGCGCTCACTTTTGTAGCCCAGGCTGGTCTTGAACTCGCACCAATCCTCCTGCCTCAGCCTCCCAAGTGCTGGGATTACAGGCGTGAGCCACCACGCCCGGCTTCTCTCGGTGACTTTTACTCTGCTTTTTCAAAGGAAAGTTCAGCATACTAGGTTCTTTTCCAAATATGTTAACCAACATCTACTGATCACTAACGAAGTCTACAAGATGGGGTTGGGGAAGTAGCTTGGGGTAGAGTTCTGCTTACCCAGCTTATGGGAGGCCCTGGGTTCAGTTACCAGCAAAGAAGTAAGGAGCAGTGTGTGCCATTGGCAGGCAAGTCCTATTTTCTTTTTGTTTTATAACATAAAAACTGCCTTTTCAGTTTACACACTTGAGAACAAAACAGAATCACCCAGTAGGGCCTTAATAAAGATACTCTCAGAGGACTGGGGAGATAGCTCAGTGGAGTAAGCACTTGCCTGTCAATTGCAAGGTTCTGAGTTTGATCCCTGGTAACATTTAAAAACAAAACAACAACAACAAAAAAAAACCTTCAGAGAGACGTGTGCCCTGCACTGATGTTCATGCATGCATGTTAAAGTGATTCATCCCAGAAAGCTCAACCAGGAACTTCTGATAGAATAAATGCCCCACTTCCAGAGTAAACTTGCACAGAAAAATAAGACAATAGTACAAACAATCAGGGATGAGGGTGAATTAAATACGTTCACCCCAAACATCCAGATGTAGTTTCAGATTTTCATTCCTATGGCAGATGACCTCCCCTCGCCGCACCAGCTATAGTTCTGCCCCCCGGGTGTCTCATAGTCTCCGCATTGTGTATGTTCTGATTATTACTCAAAGAATTCTAGCCATTCATTTTGCCTCCTCAGTTTTTCTAAGATTACTGTACACCAGTAATCTTAACCTATTTATTAGCTAACCTACTAAAATAATAGTTGACTGGGAAGACCCTGAAATCTGGAAACCAGGTCTTTCAGGCATAATTTACTTTGGTCTACTCAGATCAAGAAAGAACTGACATGGTCCTCATCTCAGAGGTCTTGGTCCCCTTGGGTACTTTCCGAGTTAGTTTGCTAAAAAGTAACATTGTGACTTAATTGAATTGCTATGGCATTGGTATGTGTATCATGTCCTCTTTGTACCTAAGACCCTGTGACAAGATTTTGTTTCTAAAAAGCTGCCTGGCAGGGGTAAGAACAGGAGTCTGCACAATCATGAATAGTGCCCAGTCCTGTTTTCTCACCACCACTAGTCAGACTGCAGAGCCTTCTGTCCGTCCTTAAAAATAGAAATGAGCCTTGGAAAGATGGCTTATAGCTAGGAAGTGGGCAATCGTTCCTATTGTGAGACTCATGATAAAGTTAACCCTATCATCTGTGGCTACCAGGACAAGACTGGAAATAAAGGGAGAGAAAAGTATTTCAGTGCAGTAATCTCTTCAGTGACCTTCCTACTTCTTCATCTGCTAGATGGCTTTAAACACTACTTCTTATCATATCATCTATCTCCTAAAGACCCCCCTGCATGTTTCCAAGTTTCTTTTTACCATATCAAGTCTATATACCATTGACAGGTTGGGGCTGCTGATATACCTACCCAAGCTTGATTTTTTCCCTTTCTTCTTCTTCTTTTTTTTTTTTTTTTTTTTGTCTTTTTTGAGACAGTCTCACTATGCATTTCAGGCTGACCTTGAGCTCACTTTGTAGCCCAGGCTGGTCTCGAACTCGCACCGATCCTTCTGCCTCAGCCTCCCGAGTGCTGGGATTACAGGCATGTGCCACCACCCCAGGCTTCCCTTTCTTCTTTATTGAACATATTTGCTGTTCTGGTCTCCTATAGAATACATCCGTAGCCTTCCACTCTTTCCCTTAGTTAGAAACTCTCTCATTTCCCTTTGGGTCTCTAAATTCAGTTGAAAGCCCAGCAGATATATCAACCACAAGCCCTTAGTTTGCTAACTTCCCATCCTTTGTGTTTACCCAATCACAGCTCAGTGCCTAGAATCAGACAGATCTGGGTTCAAGTCCTAGTTCTGCCACTTAACTCTACAAACTTTGAAATATTACTTAACTCCCAAGCCTCAATTTCCCCATTTATATGATAGGGATGACAGGACTCAGTGTTGTGAAGATGAATAAGAATTTATATAAATCATTTATTTTAGAGGCTAGTATGGAGCACTCAGGAAAAATACTGTTGTGTTTATTACATTATAGACTTTTTTGTACTGGGAATTGAACCCAAGACCTTTGCACCGATACATCCCTATCTCTTTAAAAGTATCTTTTATTTTGAGACAGGTTTGCTAAATTACCCAGACTGCTGTCAGATTTATAGTCCTCCTGCCTCAACTTCCTAGAGTTCTGTGATCACAAGCATGCACCATCACACCTGCCTATTTTGTAGATTTTTACCCAAACATCTGTCAGACCCTAACCTGTGACTGACCAATCCAGTTATATTTCTCCAGCCTCTATTACTCCTACTTGCTCATCTTGTGCCCTCCCTGCCTTGGTAGACAAGGGCACATTCTAATCTTGCATCTACTCCAGGCACATGGCTGCTGGGGAGAGCTCCATAACCAGGCAATAGCCTCAACAACCATTTCCACTTCCTGCTCCTCAGCTGAGCTCTTTCTTGGCTTCATCATGGGACTCACGCTGGTACCTCACATCAGGGATGCTCATCAGAAACAGGCACATTCAGAGGTTCCATGCTTGGCCCCACCCCAGAAAAATGAACTCGGAGTTCTTGCTTCTGGGATCCAGTATCGTAACAGTTTCCACCCATGATTCTAACATGCAGCCCAGGGTGACAGCTGCTGTTCTTAAAGGGTGATTATTTCCCATGGCACCATTCCAACATTTGTCTTCTCTTCATTAGCCCACCTTAAAATCAAAGCCATTCCATAGAAATGATATAAACTTTCCATCTCCCTCCACAGACTTTTATGTGTTTCTGTCCTGGAAGATGAGTATCACGCATCTAAGGCCAACCTGCTCCCTAAATTCCTTTTTTAAAAGAACACAGTGCTATTTACAAACTGATGATATTCTAGTCTCATGCCTAAATTAACATATTTAGCTGTACAGATGTGGTCTGTATGCTAGTAAATTCCATCTCCAATTTTGACATAAAGTATGAGATATAATTTTTGCTGTTGTTTCTTACTGAGAGAGGGTCTTGCTATGTAGGCTAGTCTGGTCTCAAACTCATGGAGCTCCTGCTGGCTCAGCTTCTCAAGAGCTGGGGTTACAGACATGTGCCACCATGCTCAGCTTGAGATTTGATTGATTGATTGACTGATTGATTGATTGATGGCTAGCTAAGCCCGCTCCAGGGGTGGGACTGGCAAGGCATGTGGTGGCAGGGATAGAGCTTGCCTAAACAGGTGCTTTAGACTGCTGAGCTATCATCTTGCCAGTCCCTTGTGATATAATTTTTTTTTTTTTTTTGTCTTTTTGAGACAGAGTCTCGCTATGCAGTTGAGGCTGGTCCTGAGCTCACTTTTGTAGCCCAGGCTGGTCTCGAACTCGCACCAATCCTCCTGCCTCAGCCTCCCGAGTGCTGGGATTACAGGCGTGAGCCACCATGCCCGGCTCCTTGTGATATAATTTTAAATAATATTTTCCTCTTCTATATTTTAATCCTTCTTCAATTGGCTCACAGAGGAAATCAGCAGCACAACAACATCTCATTTAAAAACAATCACATGCAACTTATAAGAAGCACTCATAGTGCAACATACTTTTAACTACTAAAAAGAAAAAAGCAAGGGCCAGGGAGATAGTTCTGTGGCACAAGTGCCTGCCTGGCAAGTGCAAGGCCATGAGTTTGAACCCTGGTTCTGCAAAAAAAAAAAAGAAAGAAAGAAAGAAAGAAAGAAAGAAGCAGTCAGTCCAATGAAACCAAAAATTATGGAAAATAATGAAGTCAATGACTTAAAAATCATGTTTTAGGGAAAGGTAAATATATGTTTTCCCCTGGAGATATTGGCGGCACAGGCCTGTAATCCCAGCACTTGGGAAGCTGAGGCAGGAGGATCATCAAAAGCTCAAGGCCAGCCTGAGCTACCTGGTGAATTCAAGGGCAGCCTGAAATACGTAGTGAGACCTTATCTTTAAAAGACTATCAAAAGCATATATATATATATATATATATATATATATATATACATACATATATATATGTATATATATATCTTATATGTGTATATATATATATATATATATATATAACTTTTTTCAGTGCTGAAATCAAACCCAGTGAGCGCATGCCAGACAAACATTTTACCATAAACGTAAGTAATGTTTTTATTATAATTAGTGTATATTAATTATACAAATTATTAAGTTTTGCTGTGGCATTTCCTTACACATATATGTCATAGTTTGAATCGAACCTTCCTACTGCTGTCTGTTAGCTCTCCTTCCTCCCCATACAGGCCCCTTTTATTGTCATGCCTTCTCAGCACCACTGTGATACCACAGATGAGAGAAAACTACAGTGTTTGTCTTTTCAATCCTTATTTTGCTTAACACAATGACCTTTTTTTTTCTGGTACCAGAGATTGAACTCAGGACCTTGTGCTTGCCAGGTAAGCACTTATTCCATGGAGCTATCTCCCTGATGCCTACAATGACCTTCAGTTCTATCCATTTTCCTGCAGTTGATGTGATTTCATTCTTCTCTATGGCTGAAAAATGTTCCATGTTTATCATCCCCACACTATCTTCATCCATTCATCCATTGAGGGTCGCCGAGACTGATTCCATAGCTTGGTTATTGTGAAAAGTCCCATAATAAACATGGGCATGCAGGGAATTCTACAGCATGCTGACTTGGATTCCTTTGGGTATATATACTAGTAGTATAGCTAGATCACATGCCAACTCTATTTTTAGATGGATGGGCTTTTTTTCCATGGTGTTTTAAACAATTTATTTAGATGTCATACATACACTGACTTGCATTTATTTTGATACATCTTTTCCCCATGGTGAGTTAAAGGAATCTCGAGCCAATATAAATATTTCATAAATATGTGACCATTTGGGTATACACCTGCATAATACCTTACATCTTTCAACAAGAAAAACACTGAAAAAACCTGACAGAATTAGCAAGGCACAGTACGAATCTGCTCCAAATACTTCTTTCTGTGAGGCAAAGGCGCCACACATCTGCTCAATTAAAATCCTTACATCTCAGGCCCTTTATTTTTTAAAGTAAGGCACTCACTAGGTGGCACATGGCAGAGCTACATCCCCAGCCTTCCACCTTGGAGTCACAGGGAGCGGGTTCCAGCAGTTCAGGCCCTTTCCCACTGGCTCTCACAAGGTGCACTTCTCTGGGAAGGGCAGGCTGGCACTTCAGTTGTACCCAGAAACCTTTCTCTTTGGCTTCCTTCTTTTTCTGCTTATTTTCCTTGACACATTCCAGGAAGCTGTCTTGACTCTTGAGTATTTAATGTGCCCATTACATATATTAATGCTCTTGGCAAGTTTTGCCCTTCCTTAGCTTGCTTGTTTATGACAATGCCAACAGCATTCTGGGTAGCACTATAGACTGTTTTAGTTTTGCCATGGTGACATTGTGTAGCATTACTTTTGCATAGCACCCACCTCCTTGATGGCTACAATGTCACCCTCTTTGTAGAATCACATGGATGTGGCCAGAGGACCAGCCCCATGTTTTCTAAAGGTCTAGAGAGCATACACAGAGCTGCGCTTCTCTTGCCCTTTGTGTTTGCCATTCTGGCAAATTACTGAAAGATGACAGTTCTAGGTGAAAAAATATGTTTAGTTTTTTTAAAGAAACCTCCATGTTGTTTTCCAGTGGCTTTACTAATTTCCATCCCCACCAACAGTGTATCAGGGGTTCCTTTTCCCTATGTCCAGCACTTTTTCTTTACTATTTTCTTGTAGGTAGCCACTCTGGCTGCGGGGAGATGGAATCTCAGATAAATTTTTTGACTTGCATTTTCCTAATGGTTACAGATGTTGAACATTTTTTTCAAATGTTTGTTGGTCATTTGTACTTTATCTTTTTTTTGTTTTTGTTTTTGTTTTTTTTTGTCTTTTTGAGACAGTGTCTCACTGTACAGTTCAGGCTGGCCTTGAGCTCAGTTTTGTAGCCCAGGCTGGTCTCGAACTCTCATTGATCCTCCTGCTTCAGCCTTCCGAGTGCCGGGATTACAGGCGTGAGCCACCACGCCCAGCTTGTACTTTATCTTTTGAGAAATGCCTATTCAGCACATTTGCCCATTGATGAGTACATTGCCTGCGCTTTTTAAAATTTAATTGAAATTTTTTGACGCAGGGTTTGGCTTTATATTTCAGGCTGAATTTGAACTCACCACATAACCCAGGCTGGCCTTCAACTTGTGGCATTATGCCCACCTTGCCCTTTCAGCATTGCATTCCTTTTTTTTGTTTGTTTGTTTTTTATTTTTTATTTATTTATTTATTTATTTTTTGTCTTTTTGAGACAGGGTCTCGCTATGCAGTTGAGGCTGGCCTTGAGCTCACTTTTGTAGCCCAGGCTGGTCTCGAACTCGCACCAATCCTCCTGCCTCAGCTTCCCGAGTGCTAGGATTACAGGCGTGCACCACCACGCCCGGCTAAGATGAAGAGTCTTTAATGATTCTTCAGTACCTAGCAGATAACATTTGAAACCTTTCATCTCACTTCAGAATGAGTAGGAGGCCCTGGAACTTCTTTCTCTGAGGGTCCAGGAGTGGAGGCTGGGCTTATTGACTTGTGGATCACTGCTGTCTGACGATTATTCTTAATTTTGATTTTGTTTTTGACTGTTTTTATCCTTCTTTTGGCTTCGTTTTAGAAAATGCCTTCCCAGGGGGCCAGGGAGATAACTCAGCAGCATAAGCACCTGCCTGGCAAGCACAAAGTCCTGAGTTCGATTCCTGATACTATAACAAAACAAAAAAAAAAGTGAGCTAGAAAGTGCCTTCCCCAATGGAACACTATTTAAAGTAGCACCACTCACCCTCACACTATACCCCATTAAACTATCTGAAATAATTATTTTGTTCATATGTTTGCTGCCTGTTCACTTCAGAGCAGCATCCCCAACTCAAATCCACTCTTTTGTTGAGCTTCACTGATTCACCCCAAATGCTCCTTTATGCTGCCATGTCTTGGAGCTTTTTCATTGCTCAGGTATGACAGCTGCGTTTGCTCAGAACAGTCTGGGTTTTTCCAGGGTAATTATTAATGGCACTCCTGTGTATTCTCAAATTTTTCTTTAGCTGGACAATAAATGATATAATCACTGAAGTTGTAGCTCTGTCTCATAGCAGTTGTAAACAGGTTTTATTTCCAAATTTATGGAGGACAGAAACAAAGTCATGTTTGTCTCTCTTTTACCAATAACATCAAGAATCAGGATGTTGTTTATATATAGTAGAAGCTCAGGAAGTGTTGGTGAATGGATCGAATAATAGACTAAAATAATGTACTAAGAGACTAGCCC
The DNA here is from genome assembly GCA_004027025.1 of Myocastor coypus. Classification (NCBI taxonomy): domain Eukaryota; kingdom Metazoa; phylum Chordata; class Mammalia; order Rodentia; family Myocastoridae; genus Myocastor; species Myocastor coypus. The sequence continues at coordinate 4,490 of PVJA010046202.1, read as the reverse complement.
ATGTGCTTTTTCTTTAAATTCAATGGATGATATTTGCCTTTTCCTCAAATGACTCCAATGTTATATTTCTCAGAGTTTTTATTTATAAACTATGCTACATAATCTAGTACTCAAATATATACTGGCTTGTTTGCCCTTATTGAGTCTTTTTAGTTTTGTTCTTTTCCTTGTGCCACTTAGAAGCTCTGTTAAGGTAGATGTGATGTTTTATAGCTCTCCATTCCACACAGAGCCAATTCTTCTTTGTAAATTGTGCAGTGTAGAGATGGCCAATATTTGCTGGCTGTTTAATCTGCAGAAGAGTGAAGTGGTGACAGCAGCATTAAGTTAGATGCCATGGTCAGTGCATGGTCACCTTCTTTATTTGGAAATGCAATATCCTTTATCCTTCCAGCCAGCAAAAGTAGGAGCTTCAGGTATGTCTATTCCTACTATTATCAGCAGCTGTAAGCATATAGGTGCAAAGGATCAAGTGATCTTGCACAAAGCACACTGTTTTTGGAAGCTTGAGAAGAATAATTATGGATAGTAAGACTCAGGTTTGAGTTTCTAAGTCATTTAACTTCCTTAAGCGTAAGGATGATACATAGGCCCCTGGGGAGGTTGTAAGATGAGTAAACGAGAAATACAAGCGAAATGCTTAGTACAGGGTCTGACTCATTGCAGGCCTCAATAGACAGAGCTATTTTTATAGAACAATCTAGGCAGCTGCAAAGCTTGCTTTGCTGCTAAAGGTGAAGTTAGCTAATATAATTAGCTTCTCAAATTTTAAGTTAATTCTCATTTTTAGGGTCAATGGCAAGCTATAATCTTGCTCATTCAACCTTTTATTCTTTTATTCACTCATTCACTATTCATTTATTTATTCTATGCCAGGTTCACTAGAAATGATTATTTGATGCTCTTGAATAAATAATAAAATTACAATGGGTAACTCTAGAGAAAATAAGACTTTCTGAGCTATATCCTTGAGTTCCACAGGAGCACAAGATGCCCTGTGCCCAGAGCCAGCTCATCATGCTGAATGCTGGAGGTGTAAATCCGGTTGGGCCACCCATCTGGGACACAGCCAAGAAGACCTAGCATTCCTTTTAGCTTTAAAGCCTATTACCTATATGCAGTGGATGAGTACCTCATACTTTTGTGTATGTGTGTTTTCTTGGTACTGGGGTTCAAACCCAGGTGTGCTATATCACATACCTAACCTTTTTTTTTTTTTTTTTTTTTTTTAGGCAGGGTCTTACTAACTTGCCCAGGTGGGGGAGCTTGGACTTTTGATCCCATTGTCCCAGCCTCCCTCAGTGCTGGCATTACAGATGTGTGCCACCACACTTGGCTGAGTGTGTTACACCTAATGGCAAAAATCAAGGTCACGAGGCTTCATGTTCCTCAGCTTCCTTTCCCCACCTCTAGAGTTATGTTCCACAGACTCTGGTCTTACTTCCTTCTCTGATGTCACTTCCCTCCAGTACATCGAATAGACTCAATCATTTCAACCCCTGTGGTACCAGCTACTACTACCTCTATCTAACTTTATGGCCTGTGGACTCATGGAGTATCCTGCTTGCTCCCGAGGCCCCTCTGTCCATATAGCTTGGTCTTGGTAACTGTCTGAGTTGAGGCATTTTCCTGATTACATTGGCAAATGGGAAACAAACAGACCTGGGCTCTGTTCTGCACATAAACAGTGAGAGGGTGGAGCAAGGAGTCCACTGGATTTATCTCCTACACGTTCAAACTCAGCCTGCTCAGAAAACCACATGCAACTCTGGTCAGGTATCTCACCACAGATGGTTTCCTGGCCTGAGTTCACTGCTGCTTAAACTTCTCACAGTTCCTATGTCTAGCCATCCTCCTCTCCATGACAATCTCTGTTGCCCTCTGCCACCCAATCACACTGGCAGGATGACACTAAAAACACTGAAGTACCTTTTTTTTTTTTTTTTTCCTTCTGATCTGATTCCTAGAGTAGCTTCACCTTGGACAAGAAACCCCAAGGGGCTGGAGAGATAGCTCCATGGCACAAGTGCTTGCCTGGCAAGCACAAGGTCATGAGTTCAAACCCTGGTCCCGCCAAAAAAAAAAAAAAAAAAAGAAACTTCATCCCTGAGTCGGTTCTGCTTGATCACTCTGCATTTTCAGTTGCTTCTCAGTGAGCTGAAAACGTGTTCCAGATTCCCTGCAGTGGGAGGAGAACACAAGACACACAGAGCTACAGATCCACATGATATGAATGATGTCCAGTGTTCCTGCTTCAGCACATGCCACTTTGCTAGGTGCTCATTCTGCTCCAGCCACAGAGGATCTGATTATTTATTTATTTACTTACTTACTTTTTATTTATTTATTTATTTATTTATTTATTTATTTATTTATTTTCAGAACCAAGGGTTGAACTCAGGACCTTGCACTGGCCAGGCCTGAGCTGTCTCCCCTGCCCAGGTTCTGATCACTTAAATTCTTTCTCCACCTTAGGATCTTTAAACTGACTCTCCTTTTTCTGGGGCAGGCCTTCTTTTTTATGTTGAAGGGCACTGACTGGAATCATTCGCAGAATATTAGGCCCTCATCTCTGGTGGTCTAGGTCTGAGATGAGACAAGCAATCAGGAAGTACAGAGGCAAGACGGCTTTTCAATTGAGGATTGGTTTATACTATGTGCATCACAGTGGCCAGTTGTTTCCAAGAGTCGGGAGCAGTCAGACCTGCAACAGGAACTATTACCTGGGCAACTAAGAAACTGAAGTATACTGGCTGGGGGTGAGTGGCCATTTTCTGATACACTATCACAATATCTGGTTTATCTACTTTATGATACTAATCACAGATCTAATTTTTTTTTTTTTTTTACAGATCTAATTTTTAAAAATTTCTTCATTTGCTGATTTGCTTGTTGTTTGTCTCCCTTGACAGAAAATTTTGGGGGCCATGCCAGGGGCAGCTCTACAGGAGGAACAGGCAAACCAGCCTATCCCCAGGCAACTCCACACTGTAGACTCCATACCCTTGCCACCTGAAATGACCAAGTTGTATTTGGCTCTGCCTGTTGATTCCCTTTAGCACAAGACAGCACAGGCAATGACCAACTGACCAACTTAATCATGCACAAGACCAGTGTTACGGGAGAGAAGATAAAGCCTGAAGAGCTGGCAGCTTTAGGCAGAAATAATGGGGGAACCAGCAGCACTAGCCCCAAGTAAAGCTCACAGCTGTTGTAAACTACAAACAGCATGGAGACTTATTCAGACAGTGACTTCTTCACAGCAGGATAGAGTTGGAAAAGAAATCTCATACAGTGCCCGACATATTGCTAAAGAGAATTTCATCAGGGGCCATTTTGGGAAGGGTTGATTATGTAGAACTGAGCCACAGAACAGCTATACTTCAGCTTCACTCCAGCATTTTTAGCATTACCACAGTGATTGGGTGAGAAGTGGACGCAGGAGGTAGCTGTGGAAAAGTTGGGGGCTAAACATAGGTCCCCTGACTTCCAGCTCAGGTCAGGAAGGACCAGGACCCACACTCCATAGTGGGAGGGCAGGCCCAGTGAGTGTGGCTTTCAGAGATAGCTGGATTGGAAGGTGATGGCGTTGAATCCAGCAATCTGCTTGAACCTCCCACACCACTACCTCTAACCAGTGGAGACTGGTGGTCTGAATGTGTTCCTGTTTAACAACATGAGCAAGTAGATGGCTCAGGTTAAATAATTGCCATGGTCTGAGGTTGACTTACAGAGGAGCCTCTGAACAGCGGGGAACTTCCCAAACCCACAGGATATAAAGCTGAGTGGAGAGGACTGAGACTTGCTATATTCTGAGACTGCAGGTTGTTTATAGGGGTGGCTTAGGCTAGAAATTATGAGGCCCATTTGAGAGCAAAGAGACCTGAGGCAAACCACGTGATCAGGCTGCTTCAGATCAGAGAACACAAAGCCAGAGACAGTCTAAGCAATTAGTTGCTAGGCAAAACTGTGTCATGTGACATCAACTTTATCAAATGTATAAATGCCCCTGTGGTGGTTGAGCACTTCCTCTCTTCCCATCCAGAGAGGGCTCCACATGACCTCAGCTTTTGTCTCTTATCTTTGCTTTTCTCTTCTTCTTGGCGCCCCTCCCCCCATTCTGGAAGGAAACCATACTTTTGGAAAAACAGAAGAATTTTTTTTACCCATTTTTTTCCTCTTCTTAATTTTATGGTATTGTTGGGAATGTTCCCCCACTTTGTTTTTCTTTTGCATCTTTTCCCCCCTCTTTTTAAGATTATCTTCTAATTTTTTCCCCTTATTAATTTTTCTTTTGTTTGTGTGTTTCTTTCTTTTCTTTTTTTTTTTTTTTTTTTTTTTTTTTTTTTTTTTTTTTTTTTTTTTTTTTTTTTCCCTTTTTTTTTTTTTTTTTTTTTTTTTTTTTTTTTTTTTTTTTTTTTTTTTTTTTTTTTTCTGTCTTTGAGACAAGGTCTCACTGCAATTCAGGCTGATCTTGAGATCACTTTGTA
>PVJA010046201.1:0-15249 GCA_004027025.1 Myocastor coypus | reverse complement strand
TGCATATTGTCCTCACAATCGTTCTACAGAGTACAGTGTGTGGGCATGACCCACTTCCCTATTGATGTTGCTTAGAAAAAAAAAAAAAAGGAAAAAAAAGGAAAAGAATATATTTCTCTTTGGACTAAGAGGAAGCAGATACATACACAGTCAAATGTTCTGCAATTATAGTGGGCCACCAGTGAAGCTTGTGAAGATACACAAATACTCTTCATACTGTGAAAGCTGTTAATAAGTCTAAAGCAAAACATCTACTGATCTGGTAAGATTAGGGTAAACATGATGCAAAAACTGTGTTTAGTGTTCTTTAATCTATTGTTTAATCTTTAATCTGTTTGTATTATTTTTTATCTGTCTATCTGTGTTTGGGGTGTTTATTTTGAAACAGGGTCCTGCTATGTAGCCCAGGCAGGTAGTGAACTCACTATATATCTCAGGCTGGCCTTCATCTCACAGAGATCCTCCTGCCTCAGCCTCCTAAGTAATAGGATTACAGGTATGCCCCATCATATCTGCCAATATTCCTTAACCTGCAGCTATTGGATAAACATTTTATTAATAGATGAAAATTAGCAAGAATAAGAAAAGTGAAGTCTTCGAAGGCCAGTGTATTATTCAAATATTACATTGTTCAAGCCATCTTTCTTGCTCTGTTTCCTTAAAACATTAAAGAAATTTCCCACATATGTTATTATGTACAGTCAGTGTGGGTATAATTATTATAGGCATCCAGACAGCAGACCTCAAGGAGGTCAATGCAGAAGATGAAAACACATTACAGAGGGACATCCAGCGAAGGCCAGGCCTTAAGACAGAGGTGAATACCAGGCCTCCATTCCTCCTCAAAGGCTCCTTGTTCAATAAAGTCTAGGCAGACATCAGTCACCTCAGTGGGTGACCAAGACCTAGATGGATCCCTTCCTAAGGAAGGTTATAGTCTGACACAGTTTATGGATTGATTAGTTGATTGATTTATATGTTTTAGTATCAGGGATTACTCAGGACCTTGTGCTTGTCAAGCAGGTGCTCGTGCCACTGAGCCATAACCGTAACCCAATAAATTCCTGTTCTTTGCATGTACATTTGCTCCTTGGAGAAGCAGGTCCCGTGGCAACTCACACTTAAGTTTCCTCCTATCTCTCAGGATTGGTCTCTCTCAGTAACATTTTCCTATTCTTAAACTCCCCTGTTCCTTCATCCTTAAATTTAGGGGAACATGAACTTGGAGTTCTGACATCTACTGGGTTGTAAGTTATATATTTATTTCCCCTATAATAATATCAATAATTTTTAGTAAATTTTTATCCTAAGTAATTTTCAGAAATCTTTTAAAATTAAATAGTGGACCAATAACTTAACTGAAATGCCTTCTGCCAGTTTTTTCTGTCACGATTTACTTTTAAAAGATACTTTATTTTCCACTCAGAAGTGGTTATTACCCTTACCCAATAAGAAATTTAAATCTGCAATATCTTTAATGTGAAATAATGTGCTACACATAGACAAAATATATCACCAACATCTTTTTCACTTCTCTCAAAAAAAACTGGGATATCACTGCAATAAATTCTCAAAAATCATTTTTCTACATATGCCTATATGAATATTATTTATAGAGAAAAAAACAAAGGCAGTACTAAGCTGTTTTCAATTTGAGTCCAGTGTGAAAAGATAAAAAAAATTACCCTCTTAGTCAAGCACAGGGTCTGGAGATCATTTACCAGCACCACATGCCATGCAGGCCCCGCCCCCTGACATGCTGAGCTAGCCCGGAAACCAGGTGTGGTGGCACACACCTGTAATCCCAGCACTGGGAAAGCTGAAAACAGGAGGATCACTAGCTCAAGATGCATAGTGAGATCTTGTATCAAATTTTAAAAAGAAAAAAAGAAAAGAAAAAATATCACCCCAACACGCAGCATTACATAATTTACATATTGCCCTTAGAAAAGCAACAGGATGTCCAAGTATGAGTAAATTTGATCCCCAAATCACAGAATTGTGTCCACTTCAGGAGTTATGGTTATTTTCATCAGAAAGGTGGAAGTTGCCTGGTCCAACAGATTACTTTCAGCAATATGCCAGTGCTTGCCATACCATATGTTCCAAGTAGTAAGATGTCCTGGTAGAGTTATGAGTGCAGTTTTGGAGTCAGGAAAATGACAAATTCCTCTCCCTTAAAGTCATTAACTAGATTTCACTTTGTTCTAACACCATGTACAGATGATGAGGGTGATATAATGGTCCCCTGTTTTCTTGACAAGTATAATTCAAGATGAGTTTGCATGCCACATGGCTGGTCTCTAACCTATGAATTCTAACTGACTCTCAGCCTGTCCTCTTCCAGCGCTGCCTCACTTCTACCATTCTGTTATGCATTTCCTGTTGATAAATAGGAATTCAGCATTATTCATTCGATAAGCAAAATAGATTTTTGCCTCTTATCAAATGGCAGTTGTACCCTAGTGAACTCACAAGCACATGTGTTAACTTAGTGACAGCTAAAAAGCATAAGTAGTAACCATCTTGATAGAAAGATGGTTACTTCACATTCATAAAGAAAGGTTTAAATATGCAAATATTATATACTAAAACTTGCCTACAAGTTAGAGCTCATTTAATATATAAGAAGATAATTTCCCATCCTGAATACTATGATACACCTTTTTTGTTTAATTCAAATGGAGTCGATCCTGTAGATTACTTTTAGTTTCTTTTAATTATTTATCATCAGAGAGAAAAGTATACTTCTTTCTAGGACTTATTTATTGAGGGATCATGCCAGACCTCTAATGATTCTATCTTATTTAAGCACATTTTTTTTGTTATGGAGCTCAGCCAATTTGCTCCTTTAGTTCAGTTAACACATGTATATATTGCTGATGCTTTGTAAAACCTAATGAAAAGGACTATGTTTTTTCTTACAGTATTTATATGCTTGTTAGTATTTCTTTTAGGCACTGAAAAATCATACACAACCATAAAGGGCACAACCATGTATTGATCCTCCCCTTAAAGTACTGTAGTTGAAGAAAGTGCTTCTAAAATAGTGGAATATTGCAGGCAGCTGTGGTAACTATGCTTCTAAGTCCAGCTATTGCAAGGCTGAGGCAAGATAGACTGCTCCAAGCCATCATGGACCACATCAAGAGACTCCTACCTCTGTGAAACAGAGTGGATAATGAAGGTGCTGAAACATAGCTTTTGAAGTGACTATTGAGTGGACGCTTTCATTCACTCAACACTAAACTAGGTCCTGCTATTGGTCCAATATTGTGAGATATAGGATGCATATGGCAAAAAAGAAAAAAATGTTTTTCTTTTCTCGAAGAGCCTATATTTCAGATGGAACAGGAAACAAAGGACGAATTACATAGAGTTCTAATGGAAATAACAATGTAGTAAGGATGTGTACTAGATAAACACAGAACAAGATGCAATGATAGAAAGTGCCAAAGATGAGAGAGTACATTACATTAGAAAGATGAAAGGAAGATCCCTGGGGAAGTGATGTTTAAGCTGAAACCTGCATTATAAGACGTAGTTGTGCAAGTATTTTGTAGATTATTACCATGCAGCAGGAAAAGCCAGTGCAAAGAATCTAAGGTAGGATTGGCAGGACTTTTATAGCAGCATCCCAACAGATATGACTTGCAGCAGTGGAAGGCAAGATGACGATACCAAAACAATAAGACCAGAGGAAAAGCAGGCATCCCTTCTCCCAGGGCTCATGGGAGGAGTGCTGGGTTTTAGCTTACTTGTAATAAGAAGACTATAATAAAAGTAAGTGACATGATTTGATTGACTTTTGAAAATGATCCTCTCTGGGTAGTGGAAGTATACTAGTAAGACTGAAACAAGAATGTTGACTAGGAGGTTATTCTAACCATCAAAAAGATAGTTAAAATAGACATTGAAAAATGGAGTTTTTATTGCACTATTATTCAAAATTCTTCCTCAAGTAAGTGCTATGCCACTCTCCTTCCTGGAAGATGTCATTGCTTAACATACCACGGACCTCCTAAGTCTTGATGGAAGTTCTTTTGGTTGGTTTATGTATGCATTTTTCCTCAATACATGAAGAGTAGAATACTTGTGATACATCAATTATATTTCAGAGCAAATACATTTTACTCTATCCTGATGGAAATATTTTTCTCATTCTTGCTACATGTAATCAATCAATTGACAATAAGTCATGAGTAAATGCAATTGAGAATGTGTCCTACTAAACTTAGTCTTCAGGCATAAAATCTGTCCACATTTTATATCTGTGTTGAAGATCCAGTTCATGTTGAAAACTTCTGTTTATATCTTCACATATTTACATACTTTATAGACAAAGTGTACCAGCACACTGACTCTGCTAACTTAATGTACTTATTATTAATGATATTTTATAAAAATAGTTTCTTAGACATTTGTGCTCATGGAAAGAGGACCAAGTTTAAAGCAAGATGCTAAAATGGAGTTCATCTTTCTCCTTTTCCTTGAGTTTAAAACAATAGAGATGGTTTATTACGAGGACATCATGATGCCTTAAGAATACAAAGTCATCACCTTCTGATTATCAATAATACATACAAGCCATCAATTTGAGAAAAAAGGGACTTGGATATATCTTTCCCCTTTAATGATCTTAAATAGGTTGATTTTTTCAAATGTTTGGTCTTGAAACTAGTCTCAAGTTTCCAGGATTTTTCCAAGTCTTCCAATGTCAGCTGATGAGATGAGGGCAGGAGGAAAACCTATGTCAGGCAAACTGAAACTCAACATCCACCATGAGCCTCGCAGCAATCTCTAAAGCAGAGCACATCTCACATTCATGTTAGAGAACTGGTGCAGAGTGCAGTGGTATATTTGAGGATCAGAGCCAATCCAAGAGGCAAGGCTTCTGTAGCAAAGGAAAAAGTTACTGGATTTAGTTACAAAGCCATAAAGAAAGCCTGGAAATGAGGTGGAGGTCAGTTCTAAGAAGCAACAATACGTTTTATCACAAGATGCCCAGTTCCTCCCTATCATGTCACTAAAGAATTCATTGCCATTAAAACTAGATCAAGATCTAACTATGTTTGGCCTGCTTCGAGACCCATCATCACTCCGCCATGGCCTGGCAGATACACAGAAGTCAAGTTCTGAAGTCCAGCCCACCTAGAGATTTGATGGTAGGAAGGAAAAGACCTCTTGCCCTTAATTCAACAATTATGTGAAGAACTGGGGGCAAGCCAGAGCAGCACCTACACACTGCTCCCAAGCTGGCCAGTACATCATGCTAAGGATTGTGGACAGCCTTTAGCTCTGCCCAGACAATTTTAACAAACATAAATGCAGGGATCATTGATAAGCCAAGGCTAGAATTGCATGCTATTTTCAAATAAGCTGCAAGAGTGATGGGGGATTCCAAGAAGAGGGCAACTTTCACTACATGTCCTATTTAGAGGAGTTCACAGTATGTCTGTAATTCACTCCTGTACTTGATTCATTTCTGAGGCATACAAAGGAGAAACAAATATTTCAGTATTTTATTTTTTGCTGGTTGATGCTGGTAGAAAGAAGCTTTATAAACTTTTATAGTAAATTAGTTGCTGACAAAGTGATAACTAAAGTTGGTATACTTTTATAGCAATAAAAATAAACGTAGAATACTGTTAAGTCAATACTTGTCCGCAGTAAGCTATCAAGCAATGTAGTGTATATGATGTTAAACAAGTATTGCTTTTCTTCTCAGTTGCCTTTATGTAATCTATAGGAACATAATCCAAAAGTAGCTTTTAATATATATGCTGGGTACATTTTTTCCAAAAGTTTGTTATGTTTATGTGTTTGAAGATAATCTTTTATATAAAACATTAAATTAAAAGCAATAGTTTGGACATGCTTTCTCAACATTTTGCAAATGTAACTCATGTTTCTATTAAAATTTATGAAATGAAAGACTGACATTATAAATAAATGGCAATATCTGAAAACAGTGTGGTTCATGCACAAAATTCACTAGTCTATAGGCATTTCAAATCTATGGTTTTTTTCTCATTTGAATTTGTCATCAAACTAAAGGAAAACACAAATCAAGATTTTCCTCCAAAATATGTGTATATATGACCACATAGGTGGAAGCAAGTGTGAAAATAAAAATTAACTCGAAGGGGCCAGGGAAATAGTTCTATAGAATAGGTGCTGCCTGGCAAACACAGGGTCCTGAGTTCAATCCCTGGTACCACAAAAATAAATTAATTAATTATAATAATAACTTTAAGAAGAATGTTCTTTTTTTGCCTGAAAATACAAAGTTATATTAGGTAACATTAAGTGAAGAAAAGCTAGTGGCTCCGCTGGTTGGATTCTCTTAGTCTGTAAGCTCCTCTCCAGAAATCTAAGTGTTCTGGCAGGAGAATAAACTCAGCATTCTGAAGCTGGAACAGCGCCCCCGGAGTGAAATTTACACACAGAATTTCTGGCTCATGATCAAGCAAACTTTCATTCCAATAAATCTAAACAATTGCAGTGCTAGGGGTGACAATAGAATTACCCAAAGAGAGGTAATCCATTCCTCTAGATCCACCGTACCCCACTCTCACTTTTTAAAATCAGCGCTGGCGATTCTCCAGCTTCGCTGTGCTGTGCACTTCACAGCCTCACACCCTGTGGTCTGAGATCGGGTAGTTATGTAGAAGCCTGATTGCAAATTATTTCAGCTATAATTCAGTCATATCATCCTCTGTTGTTAACAGAAAAGAACTGAGGTCAACCTGGTATTTCGCTTAGTCCAAGAAGAATATTAGCTTATGATAGTTGACAGTATTCCCTGCAGAAATACTATTTCTAGGTTGCAATTCTGCATCTAGAAGTCTCACCAACTAACTCTGCGAATGAACTAGAATTGTTTGCATGCCCTGTGCGCCGCTTGGTCAAGCCAGGGCTTTGTTAACTGCTCTAGGAACTTTCACATGACAGGAAGCTGAAGGTAGTGGGTGAACTGAGAGAACTCGGCAGAGTTGGGGATCTGTTTACTCTGTGGTAGGGAAAAGCTAAGAACTATCCTGAAATATTTGCTTCAACCATACAAGAAATAAATTTGAAGTAAAACTGCTGAAGTTTCTTTATTCTAATTGGAATCTGTATGTGTTGTTCTCAAAACAAGATTGTTAAACAGAGTCCTTAAACTGCTGCTGAATATACCTTGGGAAAGAAAAGACACAGTGTGAGGGATACGAGTTCTGCTAAAGGAAATACACTGAAAAACAGCTGTGAGTGGGGCAGGGCCCAGAAGAAACTATAAAGTATTCATGGGTTGATTTCAGAGAATTCAAAGAAAAAACACTTTTATGTGAAGTTGTAAATGATCCATATGAAGGAACAGGAACATGGAGAAAATGATCAAAGACAAGAGGGAAAAAAAGCATCTAGAATACTAACCTGACAGAAACAGCCTGTTTGGTTTAAAGAACACACAAAACAATCCATAACATAAGTGGAAAAATGAAATGGGGAAACAAGAGGGATGGAGACAGAGTATAAAAGGCTTTACAGATAAATAAAGTAGCAATAAGGAAAGCCATGGCTGCCTCGTGAGAAACCAAAGACAATGGGGTCATGTGACTGAGACACAGAAGGCAGGTGTCAACCCCTCTGTTCTGCCAGAAAGAGGCGTAACTATTAAAAAAAAAAAAAAAAAAACACTCATTCTCTCTAAAGATAACAGCAAAGAGGTGGAGCTTAGTAGGAGCTTACAAGTGAAATAGGAAACCATTCTTAAGCTAACAAAAACCAGAAATCTGAAGATCTTACTAGTGATAAAAGAAAAAATTTCCATGCACTGTTCACATAAGAAAAAAATACATAGAAAGGATATTTTATGAGATCTAACCGTTATTCTTTTAATTGAAAGCAAAAACATTTAAATAGAGGGTAAGTTTATACCAAACTAAAGTTCTTTCTGAAAAACAGGATATGAAAATTAATGAAACTCTATTATAGCTATATTTTGGTATCCTTTAGATTATTTTCCTTCAAGTGTAGTACAACCATAAATTCTTGCACCCATAGCAGCTATATTAGTACTGTGACAATATGGAAAATATTAAGTAATCAATCTAACAATTGTAGAAATATCATGGAGACATGCTGACCAAACATTTTGCTAGCTGCTTACTCAATATTAGCCCTGTGATAATATTTTATTTATGATGTGTATAAAATATCTAAACACTCTGGTTCCTAATGTTCCAATTTAAATTCACTGCAAATAAATGTAGAAGAGGGTATTCTGTGAATAACATGAATAATGTAAAAATATTTGCTTTTATTAATGATTCATTGCTGTTACTTATCTATAGATGATCAGAAGTCAGCTATGCATTTAACCCTGAAGAACAATCACAAGTGTCAGAATATGAATATGCAAGCTTCCCAGTTTAAATTGTTGCATCACCTAATTCTCCTTATTTGATGGTATCTCATTTTATACCTTATTTTGATTCCAACGTTGTCTATCTCCTTACTCAAATGAGGTCAGTTTGTCTCTAGTGTCCTTACCAGAAGCAATAAAAGGAAAGAAATTTAAAGTTATTCAAGTTCTCAGTATTATTTCCTTTCAAAATTAATGTCTGAATTCATTGTAATTTCATAGAAGTCCACTAAGAATTTGCAAAGCAGTATTCTCATATTTCAAGAGTAGTATCAGCAGTATTTCTTAAATGGTAATACTGCAGACATACTATAGAGCTACAGAAAACTTGGCAAAATAATATGCTCATGAAAAAGTTTCCCTAAATACATGCAGAGCATTATCTAAAGAAAAGGTTTAATGATAAATTTTACAAGCTATATGGAAAGTGTTTTCAATTGCCCCATAATTTTAATAGAAACACAGATATTAGGACATTAGCTCTCTCGTCGCTCAGTTCTGGTTAATTTCACTAATGCTCCAAAGTGTAGTATTCACAGAAAGGACTTCTGTTGATCATTCAGTCTTAAATTATTTCCCATCAGGAAGTGCTCTATTAAGGTAATACAATTTGTACAATCTAAACAGAAGCATAATGTTGATCTTAAATTGATTCAACTGTATAATGCTTACATTACCATCAAAGCAAATATTCCAGGATGGATAACCTGATATAGCGCAATATTCTGTTGATGTAATTAACAATATAAACAAATTACTCTATGATTCCTTACTATGTCGCCAGGAGATTCTGGAAATGCTAGCAGCACACTCTGTGATGGCTGACCACCATCTAATTTCTCCTAAATATAGTGTTAATTACAGTGCCAAAATGTCACATATGACAATTCCTTAGTAATCTCTTTTGTCAGTTACATTATTATCAAGAGTATAAATGCTTAAGAAGCAGTCTCTAGGTGAATAGTATCATTCAGATTTCACTGATTTCATTTTGCTTTTTAATCAACAAGTTTAACTTGAACTTGTAAATCAAATGCTGGTAATGAATTGAGTGTGGTAGTGTTTTCTTTCCCGTCTTCTTAGCTTCATTTAATTTATCAAGGTGTGACATAAGGCTGGTATTGTGATATTACTTAAAATTTAATAAAAATATTTTTAAATGAGAATTTTTTTTCTAAAACTATGTTTCACCTATAAAAATAATTTAATAGCATGTTGTAGTGAAAAACACAATCATGTAGGTCTTTACATCAGGAAAAATTGTGTAATCTGAAATACTATTAGTGAGGGAGGGTGAAGGAATTATCTAATTCTTGTATTAAATTGTTTCTTGTCTTCCAGTATCTATTGTATTCTTAGTTTCTAAAGATAAATTTAACTGCACATGCTGAGGCAAGAAATAAGTTTCTGAACATCTCCATATTTTTATTTTTTCTTTTTTAGGCACCCCAAACTGCTCTCACCTATGGCAGATACTCCATGACTTCAGCCCCAAAACCTTTCTGAATGTCTCTGCTCCTTGGCAGCCATTGCCAATAGGGTCCACATGGCTCTGTGCTCACCATGGCTAAATACAATATTTGGTATTATATGTGCATGAGCCCACATTTTCCTCTATGTGTACCACTTCCTGTACGTCCTTCAGTAGAACAGTCACACACTGCCACCCAAGTGCTGCCATATTATTCCTACTCAGCCGTTTTCATGTGCCATATTTTTGCCTATTTGTGACTTCTATCTTGTGTAGAAAAAGCTGAGCCCATACACTGGGGAGCTGGTAACTCCACAGGCTGTTGCCTCAAAAGGAACCACCAGCCACAACTCGTAACACTGAAAGCAGTGAGCAGCCAGAGAATGATATCCGGAAATGCAGAACTGCCAATAGTCACATTTTCTGGAGGCCAGAAAAGTCCCAAAGGCCTACAAGAAATTGCTTATTTCAAACAGTAAGACCCCTGACTTTATGAACTGATGACTAGCAGCATTCAGAACTCAGAGCTGTGAACATTAAAGGAGCCATCTGCCTATTTGTGATTTCTATTGACACTGAGTTAAAAGGACCCTCAGCTAATGGTAGCAATAGTATTACTTTTACAACATACCTACATGAGGGCTGATTTTATCTGTACAGGCTAAGCAAACAACTATTATCATTCTTAATTACCAATTCAATTTTACTAATCTCAATTTTTAAATTCCTTGCATATTTACAGTGTGAAATAAACCCAGGGTATGAAATATTAAAAATCTATTTCACTCATTTTTCCATGTACTATGGAAGAGTACATGCTCAATAGAATCATATGTTTAAGTTCTGCAGAAGAGCTAAAAAAATTCCTGTGGTAATTTTGAAGAACCTATTGTAATTCTAAAGTGTTCCTGAGACTTCTAAAATTAAATTTAGAACATCTATCAACTTTGATATCCTAAAAAACAAAGCTTAATTTTTGCACTAAACATCATAAAAGACTGACTTAAGAGAGAGAAAAGATCTGCTCCTAATAACAGAGGAGAAATTATCTGTAAAATTCTGGTTAGATATAATGATAAAAAGAAAAGTAAAGAGGCACACCTCATCAGCTGCTAACATCAATATTGAAAAAACAGCATCCAGTATTTGCTTCAAGCTATTTCCATAAACACTGTCTGGGAGCACCAATTTTTTTCCCCAAAGCTTGTGGCAAAAACACTATTCATTTAACATAAATGTAACATTCAAATGACAAACACCAAGTGACATTGTTTCCAGATGTAGTTTTTAGTACAACATGTCTTGAGTAATTAAGTGTAGTCAGATCTGAAAAGAATAGTAAATTGAAGCAGTATAGAATACAATTTATTGCCAAACAATCCCAGACACTAATAAGAAAGTAAAATTAAAGTACTTCAAACATTAGTCTCTATGTTCTTGCAGACTGCTTTTATGCCCTGCAGCTACAGCATCCATTTAAAATGCACACGCACGTACACACACCCACCCATCCCACACACATATACATACACAAATGTAAAGTTTATCTTATAGAAGTGAGCAAACTTATCCTGTCTAGACTGTCCACTGCTTTAGCACGACCATGTTTTGTTCTGTGCATTACTTAGCACAGCAACTAAGTGTGTGATGAGAAAACATCAGCTGTCCATCATATCCTGCCCTTCTTAGTACAAAGGGCAGAGAGTTTGACTCCAAACCTGAGCATCAGCTCTTAGCTCCCAGCTGTGCAGTCCTCTGACTTTTTTATGTCCATGTACAAACTGAGCCATCAGAATTGGACCTCCACGCATTAAAATGTCAGATGATCAAGTTCACCGTGAGGCAGAGCTCACTCTCGAAGCCCAGAGTCTGTATCATCATCCGAGTCTCAGGATTATTTAGGTGAGTTGATTTACTAACTTGACAGCCAACAAGATTTGTATTCTTGGATGTTGATGTAGCTACTGAATTCAGTGTGTCCCACAAACTGTAAATAATACCTTCATAGACACAAAATTTCAGGCAGGTTGCTTGTAAATAGCAGATAATCCTTCAAAGGTTCCAGAATGTTCCACTGTGTTCAGGAGTGAGGGTTAGCTCTTTGTTTTACATTCTCACTGGAAGGCCTAGAATGATGCAAATACATTCTTCTGTACTTTATAACTGTCATTCTTCACTTTGATGGCCCTTTAAATACAGCTGGCCACATGGAAAAAAAATGAAAGATTTTTTTCTGTTTCATTGTACTCTTAATCACTGCTACATTTTCTTTTTAATTAAATACTAAAATAAATACACTTCTGGGAAATCTAGTTTCTCAATGTCTGTGGTATCATGTTACTTATAGATATATTGCTTCAATTCCAACCAGGCTGTCATCTATATTCAGTGTGCTTTTTTCATGTGCAAACATACCTGAAGGAGGTTAAATATGTGCAGATAGGAAAAACAATCATGCATTGCTTTAAATAACAACTTTGTATTTTAACATTTTGATATTTGTTTGCTATACAAAAAATAGTTGTTTTTATTTGTCAACTGGAGCAGCAGTTGCTTGAGTATTCTGACATTAACCTCTCAGGTAAAAATATGAAAATGAGATAAGATAATTATATATTATAGTACATTTATCACAGCTTTTAAGAATATATTATTTGTATAACATAATTAAAATTAAATGTAATGATAATTTGCATAATAAGTGGGTATATATGATTTGCTGATTTTTTAGTGTATGATTATTTTCCATCTAATAACATTCCTGTTATTCTGGATCAACCAACTTGTGTATTACACCCTCATAATGAACATATAGCTTAAGGCCCAGTAAGCAGAAGTAGCTCTTAGAAAAATGGGCACATAGACAGTGTAAGCCAAACAGAACTTTCCTGAAGCCAATGCTTTTGAAGTATTAATTACAATGTGTTAAAGACCCAATCCAAAAATGGACATCTGATATAAATACACACTTCTCAGATGAAGAAATACAAATAGCAAATAAATATATGAAAAAATTAACATAATTGGTCATTCAAAAGATGAAAATTAAAACTACACTGAGATACCAGAAAGAATGGCTATCATTAACAAATCAAGAAATAACAAATGCTGGCAGGGCTGTGGGGAAAAGGGAACCCTTCTCCACTGTTGGCAGGACTGTATGCTGGCATTACCACTATGGAAATCAGTGTAGAGTTTCCTCAAAATACTCAGATTAGAGGTACCATTCAACCCAGATATTGCTCTGCTAGGTATTTCTCTAGAAAAACTGACAATCTCATACCACAGCAATGTATGCTATGTTTGTAGCAGCACAATTTTTTATACCTAAATCTTAGAAACAACCTTATAAAACAAGGCATGTATAAAAAAGATGTAGCATTTTTATACAATGGAATACTACTCAGCTGCAAAGAAGATAAGCTCTAGGCTTTTACAGATAAATTGATAAAACTAGATGTCATACTCACAGGTGAAATAAATCAGATACATATGTGTTAACATCATATTTTCTCCCTAGTGTTAGAAACTGAAAGAGTAAATAAAATCTGAGGTGCAACAGATGCTGTGAAAGGGAAAAAAAGCTGCTCAAAATGAAAGAACAACTGGAATGGGGCAAAGGAAGAAGAAAGAAAGAAAGAAAGAAAGAAAGAAAGAAAGAAAGAAAGAAAGAAAGAAAGAAAGAAAGAAAGAAATATTGATTATGAAAATAGCATAAGAGAGAAGTCTTCCATGCCGAGACACTGTCAACAAGAAAGAAAATAATGACGAAGAATAATTTTAGTCATCCTAAAAGAAAAGAAAGGTGTCAGATATCACTTAGGTAATTAAATATTATGTTCAGCTTTTTTTTTTAGTATAGGACAAATCATTGAATATTTTGAAGCATGGAATAACATGATTGCTTTTATGTGTACACAAATCACTTTTGATGTCATGCTGTTGGTAAATACAGAGGTTAATGAACAAGGTTCATAACCTTGTATAGTCTAGGTAAGAAACAAAGGCTCGTGCAGGTACGGGAATTGAATTCTTTGTAGGAAGTATCTGAAAAATGAAATTGATGGGACCTATTGATGGGCTAGTGTAGTAGAGAAATTGTGAGGACCTAGTAGTCTAATGTTAATTATGATGTTGCTTGTGTTACATACTGCCACAGAGTATTCAGCACAATGAGGCGGTGGACAGACAGATACCAGGAGGAGCAAGGCTGACTGAAGTGTGTATGGTTATTGATTCTCCACTATGAACCAAGGGAACGAAGTCAGTATACTTTATGGGTTCTGTGTTTACATTACAAAAGAAAATTAGACAAAAGCAACACAAGGACAAAAGAAATGAAGTAAATACAAATTGTATAAGTTATATGAAGGAGAACAAATGAGCTACTAGGGCTAAATAGACAGGACCAAAGCTAAATAATTGAGCACTATCACCATGAAGCTTATATTCATATTTGTGAGACAAGATAAAATGACCTTGAAGAAACACAAACTCAGAGCAGAAAGGAAGAGAGAAGGCAAAAAAGAGGCAATAAAGGAAAGTAGGTCCTTTGCCTTTTGGCTGGAACTCCGCCATTAAGTCATTTCCTGCCTGGAAACAACTTTTTGCTTTGATACTTCACTAAACTGTGATAGAAAAGGAACTCTTTTGATGGACATTTAGTCATCTTTTATTGTATTTTTATAGGTCCTTTAATCTTTGCTCAGTTAAAGCATAGCATTCCTTCTACATCATTGTTTATGTCCTTTTTGTGAGTCAGGTCCTACAAGTAAGAAGGTGGTCAAAATTATGATGTGATGACATCTTCCCCTGAATATGTGCATCCCTTAGATACTACATACTTATGGCATTATCAAGCCACTTGTCCACGTTGAAAGGATAAATATAAGTTGTGATGCAAAAATATGGTGAATGTTTAAATTTGAAGAATTGACTACAGTCAAAGATGCACTGTCACTAATCTCCCTAGAATGCCCTTCTTTGGTCACACCCATCCCATTTGCCACTTTCCGAGCAGTATTGAAAGTGCACTTTTGTGAGGCCTTTCAGTTGCTCTGTCCTGTTACATGGATGTCCCAAATCGACTTGTGTGCTTTACTTGCCTCATCACTTTGAATTTGGGAAAAAGCTAGTCACACACTGCCGGACCAGGGGAGCTAGGCAGATGAAGTCGCCTTTCCATCAGGCGCCGCCTGGCAGAAGCACTCACGTAGTCTCTCATATTCCTGAAGAGGAAAGAAAACCTCTAGGACTTCTTAGGCGGTGGCAAGACAAATAAGATAAGTGTATTCAAAGAGAAGAATAGTTTGACTGGGACTAAAAACGAAATGTCTTTTACTGTAGTACTATTAAAAAAAAAAAAAAAAAA
>PVJA010046200.1:0-15238 GCA_004027025.1 Myocastor coypus | reverse complement strand
CTTTAAATCAAATGTAATTAAGTTATAAAGATGTTCGCTACATACTCGTTAGGGGAAAACTGAAAGAGGAAAAGACAACAATCATAAATATATATGTACCCAATGTAGAAGCACCCAACGATATAAGACAAAATTTAACAGACATGAAAATAATAAAAATAAGCAATATATAAGCAATAATAAAAATTTTATGTGTTTATTTTTTATTATTACTTTTAATAAATAACTACGTATAACAACGTGACAGTTTCAAAACACATTAGTAGTACATTTCAATATTTGATACAATGCATATTGTTGTCCTTCTACTAGTTATACAGAATCCAGGCTGTAGGTGTTATAATTTTTCAAATCATTATTGGTACAACCAAATTTCTTCTCATTGAACTAAGAGAAAGTAGCTGTATACATAATCCAATGTCCAATAATCACAGTGGGTTATTGGTAAAACTGGCAATGTTACAAGCTGTTGATTTAAGCCTTTTACAGCTCATCATTCTAATCTAGCTTTCCGTTTTATGCCTCGTGGTTAAACTTTTCTGCTGGATGATTAAGGCCAAGTTTAAGCATGACCTATATAGCAAAACATGTAACTTCTCTATTTCTCAAGGTCAGTCAAATCCTCTCAGGATTTACTTTGGAACTATGTATAGTGCTCTGTAGAACTGTTTTCAGTGTCAGTCATCTGGATGAGTCACAAAACAACAATAATAAAATGTAATGGAGGACTTTAATAATCACAATCACAAAATAATGGATCAACTAGACAGAAAATTAGCAAAAAATCAACAGAAGTAAACAAAACATGTGAAAAAATGGACTTAGTAGACCTTTCAGCGAGTGTTTCACCCAACAGCATCAGAACACATATTCTTCTAAGCTGCACATGAGGATGTTCTCCAAAACAGGTCATACATTAATGCGCAGAACATGTCTGAGCAAATACAAAGGAACAGTCAGTATTACCTGATGACAATACAATGAAACTGGAAATTAGAATTCACAAAAACTCAATAAATACATGAGAATTAAGTAACATCCTCCTGAACAATCAGTGGGTCACAGAAGAAATTAAAAAGCATATACAATCAAGCAAAAAATGCAGATACAATTTACTGGAACTTGTGGGATGCAATGGCAGCAGTCCTCAGAGGCAAATAAATAACATTATGCTGCATCTCAAGCTTTTACAAAAGCGAAAAAGAGCAAGTTAGTCCTAAAAAAGGCAGAAAATTTTAAGAATCAAAGCATAAATGCATTGCAGGCTAAGAAAAAAATGAAAGGATTAATGAATCAAAGAGTTGGATCTTTTAAAGAACAAATAAAATTGATAAACCCCTACCTAGTCTAAAAAAATGGAAAGAAAGAAAAAAAAACTCAAATTCAGAGATAAAGAATGAAAAGGGTAAAACCACTATAGATCCTGTAGAAGTTCAGAAAACCATCAACACCTACTTAGTAATCTTGCTCTCACATGATGAAAACACAGAAGAAACAGGCAGATTTCTAGATATATATGAATTACCAAAGATGAATCAAGAAGATATACAGGGCTGGACAGATAGGACAATGAATTAAAGCATCTGCTTAGGCAGGCACAGTGGCTGGGGTTCGATCCTCACTGTGCTATGCTGGCCCTGACCCACACTGAGAGGTCGATCAAGACTGGGCATGGTGGCACACACCTATAATCCCAGCACTTGGGAGGTTGAACACAGGCGGATCATTATGAGTCTAATCTATGTAGTGAGACCCTTTAGACCATGCAAAAGCAGCAAGATTTATAGAATCTGAAGAGAAACCAGATTGTGGACCCTGTAGACCCTGTACTAAAATACAAAAGAAGAAAGAAAGAAAGAAAGAAAGAAAGAAAGAAAGAAAGAAAGAAAGAAAGAAAAGAAAAGAAAAGAAAAAAAAGATATACAAATTCTGAGTGACCCAATATCAGTGAATGCATTTAAAATGTAAAAAATAAAAAACCTACCAGCAAAGAAAAACCCAGATTCTGATGGATTCACAGGTAAATTCTTCAAGAAATTTAGAGATTTAATGCCAATTCTTCTGAAACTCTTCAAAGAAATTGAAATGGAAGCAATTCTCTCAAACTCAAACTCATTTCTGGAAGCAAATGTTACCCTGATACCAAAACCAAAGAAAGATTCAACTGAAAAAGATAACTACAGAACAATCTCCCTAATGAACACATATGCAAAAATTCTCAATAAAATACTAGCAAAAAGAACACAGCATATATATACCATGACCAAGTAGAATTCATGCCAGAAATACATGGATGATTCAATATCCAAAAATAAAAAAATCAATAAATGTCACACACTACATCAACAGAGCCAAAGGCAAAACTTACACGGTCATCTCACTTAGACGTTCAACAAAGTCTAGGACTCAATCATTATTTTAAAAAAACATACAGAAAATTAGAATACATGATCCTTACCATAGTCTGATAAAAGCCATCTGTAACAAACGAACAACCAACATACTAAATGGACAAAAACTGAAAGCTTTCGCTTTAAAATTAAGAAAACTACAAGAGTGTCCACTGTCACCACTCCTATTTAATATAGTTCTGGAAACATTCACCAGAGCAATTAGACAAGACAAAGAAAAGGAACAAGGCTTGGAAAGGAAGAAGTAAAATTATCACCCTAAAATCAGGATGTCTATTATCACCACTTCTATTCTATATGGTTCTGGAAATAGAGAAATTAGACAAGAGAGATAAATAAAATGAATTAGAATCAGAAAGAAAGAAATGAAACCATTGTGATTTTCAGATGACCTGATACACTACATAGAAGACCTCAAAAACTATCACAAAAGTCTTGTAGACTTAATAACCAAATTCAGTAATATATCAGGATACAAGGTCAACACCCAAAAATCAACAGAATTTCTGTGCTCGAACAAAAAACACATCGAGAAGGAAATAATGCAAACCACATCTTTCACAATAACATCTAAAAATGAAATATTTAGGAATCAGTTTAGTAAAAAAGGAGATCTACACAGTGAAAATTATAGTGCTCTGAAAAAAAGAACACAATTTCAGAAATGGAAAGATATATCTTGTGCATAGATAGGAAGAATCAACATTGTGAATATGACCATATTTAACAAATTATTTTACAAAATCAATGCCATCTCACTGAAAATATGATTGCATACTTCACAGATGCAAAGAAAATAATCCTAAAATTCACCTGGAAAGAGAAGAGGCCTAGAATAGCAAAAGAAATCATAGCCAACAAGGGAAGGGCAGGAGGCATCACATTCCCTGACTTGAAATTATGCTCTAGAGCTATTGTGATAAAATCAGCATGGTACTGGCAAAAAACAAAAAAACAAAACAAACAAACAACAACAACAACAAAAAAAACCAGACCTGAGAATCAGTGGAACAGATTAGAAGATCCAGAAACACTACAAACACACTCAGCTACCTTATCTTTGAAAAAGTGGCAAAACATGTTCACTGGAAGAAAAGTAGTCTCTTTAGTAAATGTTGCTAAAAGTGCGGCTTTCCACACGCTACAAACTGAAATTAGACCCTTGTCAGTAAACAGGCAGTAACCTCAAGTCAAAATGGATCAAATATTTAAATATTAAAACAGAAACTCTATATCTACTGGATGAGAAAGAAGGCAGAAATCTTGAAGTCATATGAGTAGGCGAAGAGTTCATGAACAAAAACAGAAATGCATGGGAAATCCTTCAAAAAATCAACAACTGGGATCTGACCTTATTGAAAAGTTTTGCACATCAAGTAAAATCATCTATAGAGTTAAAAGAAAATCCAAGAACTGGAAAAAATTTGGTCCAACTGTCAGAAGTCCTCAGACAAAGGACTTCTATCTAGAATATACAAAGGATTTTTAAAAAAATCAGGTCCCAAAATTCAAAGACCTAATCCAAGGTCTTTGGGTGACAAGATGAATATACACCTCTCAGATCAAGAAATAAAAATGGCAAATAAATATGTGAAAAAAGTGTTTAATAACATCATTGGTTATTTGTGAAACGCAAATTAAAACAACACTGAAATTCTTTCTTATCCCAGAAAAAAATGGCTATCATCAAGAAGTGAACCAGTAGCAGATGCTGGAGTACTTGTGAAGAAAAAGGAACCATTCTCTGCTGTTGGTGGGAGTGTAGATTTATACAGCTCATATTTAAGTCAGTGTGAAGAATCCTCAAAAGACTAGGATTAGAAGACTGGGCATGGTGGTATGCACCTATTCCAGCTCTTGGAAGGCTGTAAACAGGTAGATCACTGCAAGTCCAATCTAGTAGTGAGACCCTGAACACCCTGTAGACCCTTCCCTAAAAATGTTTTAAAACAGGCAAAAACAAAAAACAAACCTAGGACCAGAGATCTCATTCAACAAGGCTATTTCCCTCCTGTGTATTTTTCTGGAAGAACTAAAAACACCATACCACAAAGATATATGTGCACCCATGTTTATAATAGCACAATTTTTCATAGTTAAATCTTGGAATTGACCAAAATGCCTATCAGCTGAGAAATGTATAAAAAATGGTATTTTTTATATAAAGGGTTATTATTCAGCTATAAAAAAAAGATAAACTGAAGGCTTTTTAAGTAAATGGATACAACTAGAGACAATACTCCTGAGTGACATATATCAGACCCAATTTGCATGCTTATATCTGGTAATCTGAACTAATTTAAAGACAACAATATGCAGTATAGCAACCATAGTTGAATTCCTATCATTTTGTTTAGTAAAATTCTGTTTCATTTCTAATGTTTTCCTTTTTACTGCTTTTTATTCTGTTTAATAAAATAAGAAAAGTTAATCTCCTTACCAAGAGAATACAGAGTTAAGAACTGGAGGCAAAAGGCTGTGGAGGAAATCTCAGGCAAGTGGTGCCATTTGGGAGAAAAGTGATTCTGTTTTTGTCACGTTGGAATTAGCTCTGGAATGCCCCTATAGAGTTGCCTTAAGGTATACGGAATTACATTTCCTTTTGATTTGTCCAGGAATCTCCTGTTGCAATTATCCCCTTTCCCTTCTTTATTTCCATCCTAACCTTCTCTGTCGCCACCATCCTGATAGTGTGAAGCCTTATTCCCACGTGAGTCCCATTTTTCACCTCTAGGTTCATTATAGGCATTGCCCACCTACACTCTTTGGGCTCTGACCTCAGCATTTCCTCTTGGTTCTGGATATATGCCATGCTTTCACTGACCTGAAGACTGCATACAGATTTTATACCGTCTCAATTTTCTCTTCACTCATTCTTTTTCACCTATCTCTTTTCACCCTCCCCAAACCCATAGCTAACACTTGCTCTACATTCCACTAGATTTTGTCCAATTAACATGGTGATTTAATTGGTTATGTTTATTTGTTTAATGCCTATTTTTCACAGTGGACTTTGCTCCATGAGGGTAAGGGCTGTGCCTTTCAGAGGTCTTATCTAGAGCACTCAACAGACATATACTGATGAACTCAAGATACATAAATCTTTCCTATATTGCAAAAATGAAAAATAACTTTCCAACCTCGTACTCATGCTTAGCTTTTGCAACATATTTCTCCACTATCCACCATCAAGCATCTTGAAAGATTTTGTAGTATTGCCCCATAGGCTGTGTCAATCTGTAGATTGGGATCCCTGCAGGTAAGTCAAGCATAGACCAGGCAAAGCTCACAGGGCATGGACCTGAGCTTGTGCTTTCAGAGTACTCTACATAGTCTCTATGTGGTTACTATAGTTATATTTTGTACCATTTTTCTTTACTCCATAACATTTTGATTTTGTAGAACTATTTCTCTACTGAATCTCTTTGGGCAAATGTATCTGATAATCTTAATGTGAAATTTAATATTTGGACTTCAATTTTTAAGCTGACTCCTCTAAAACATTTACTCCTCTAAAACATTTAACATTGTTGTTCATTCCCTTTGACGGGCTTGATCCTCTTCCTGGATCCTTCACTCTGATAATCTCTTCTCTGTTCCTTCATTAGTTTTATTCCTTTGTACCTCTACATGTCAGGTTCTGTCTCACATCTGCTTAGTTTATCATTGTATTCTGGAGCAAGCTTATGAAAGCCATATCAACATTTTGGCTGCTATCCATAAAAATTCCTAGAGGATGTTCTGTTTTTTTCCCATGAAAAATGAGCCCCACATAGGAGCATTGTGAAGGATGAAATGAAAATGCGATCCAGAATTTGCCTGGTGGCCTCTTCTTGGGAAGGCAGTAGGCTGCCTTTTCCTAGAACTGAGGGTGGCAAATGCAAGGTAATGGTGAGAATGATAAAGACAAACCAACTGG
Source organism: Myocastor coypus (assembly GCA_004027025.1). Lineage (NCBI taxonomy): Eukaryota > Metazoa > Chordata > Mammalia > Rodentia > Myocastoridae > Myocastor > Myocastor coypus. The sequence continues at coordinate 8,908 of PVJA010046200.1, read as the reverse complement.
GGAGAACTAAAGATGCACCCTGGCACTGTCAACACATGAGGTTACAAGGGCACCACAGCGCTGGGAGGCTAGCTGTTCCTAAGGGCTGGTTTGGCTTGCATTAGGACATGACAACAGCTGAGGCAGCCAGGGTTGGGGATTTCTATGACGGGTTTCATAGGAAAACAAGATGAGAAAAAAAACAATATTCCAGTGGTGGCAAGAGAACAGATGAGTATATACAAGGTACAAAATGAGTTACAGAGAGAGAAAAAGGAGTTAGGAAAATACTCACCAACTGGGAGGAAATCAGGTATCAAGGAATGTCTAACTCCTGCCAACCAAAGTGCAAATTTGGAAGGAATTTATTCATGAAAAAGAAAGAAAAAGGAAAAGATACCTCTCATTCCTCCTTTTCTGACTCTAGTTTGCTCTGTTTCTTTCTGTGTGAGCTTATCATTTACCAAAATTATATGAAACATTATACAGCAAGCACTGGATTAGAGTCACACAAGCTGGGCACTCTTCCTTACTGCATTACCATTGGGAAATGTCACCTTTCTCGGCCTAAATTTTCTCAATTAGAAAAAGATAAAAGTTTTTCACCTGTACAGTTGGTGAGACAATTAAGTCTGCATGTACAAAGCTCCATATTGAACTCTTACACAGTAAAGGCTCAGTAAACAACAGTTATTATTCCAACATTAGGAGATATTTATATTTCCTAAGGTTTGCGTTCCACATAGGAAACATTTTAGACATTTCTATTATAAATTGTAGAAGCCAATGGGGATTTTCTAACCCGGGCATACAGCCTGCACTGAATTAACAAAAGATTTGAATTGACTGTGACTCATGCTGGTCTAGGTCTGATTCTTTAAAGCCTAACTGGGCTTTTATTTTGACCTTGTGATACAGGAAACTTGTGATTTACAAACCAGTAGAGAAAAAACAAACTTTATTCTGAAAATATCCTTTTTTGCCCAGGGGTGACAATGCACACTCTTCATTTGTCAAATCGATGTTGTTGCCTTCCTGGCAACACTTCAGCATGCCTTAAACTGAAGTTTCTGGATGGTTAAAATTTTTCTGCAGCTAACTATTTTTGTCAATCACAGGAGCCAAGCAATTTTTGAGTCTGCTGTATCAGCATGACACTGTGTTCGTTCAGTTGCTATTCTTTAAACCTGTGAGCAGGTAGACAATTACTATGTTGGATTTTCAAGTCAGACACAGCTAGTGTCTCTTTCTGGGTAGGCCACAGACTGGCTTGTGATGTAAAGCAATTTATCTAACTTTGGTAAGCCTCAGGGTACTCATCTATAAAATGGATTGGTAACGAGAGTGCCTACTGCACAGAGGTGGGAAGACTGCTAAAGGAGGTAATGTATAAGAAGGCATGTAGATACAGAGACTGGAACATAGCATTTTACAAATGTTGGCTATTTCTTTATTTACTTTTATGAGAAAAAAAGATAAAATAGCAATGAAATGGTTCCAGAACAAGTTGGCAGGATGGTTACAATAATTAATACCATGCACATTGTTGTCTTCATAGTAGTTATTGAGAGGACAAGATGCAGACCTGATATTTTATCTACACAATATTAGTACAAACTTTTATTCTCAATGAACTAAGACAAAGTAACTATAAATATATATATATATATATATATATATGTATATATATATATGTATATACATATGACTATATAACTATATATAACTACATATATATCCTAACTCTCTGTGTATATATCTATATTTGTATATATAGATATATCTGTATCTATATGTACATATATGCATGTGTATATATGTGAACACACATATATATATATATATATATATATATTTCTTTTTAAAGTTTCTAATACTAAGAAAAAATATCACACTATGTCTTATAAGTAGATTGTAAGTCAAAGATATAGTATTAATCATAAAGCAAAAATATAATTAAATAATTTCCAGACATTAATTAAATATTAATTAATTAAAATTAAATTAAATATTTCTCAACAATATTCCAGAATTCAAATCAAATTATGAGTCCAACTTAGAGGCCAGAATGATGTGTATCATATGTATGAGTCTGTGATTAATTCAGAGTACTTGCATAATATTTGAATAGGTTAATATATACAAAGTTATCAACTAAGAAAAAGTTTCCATGTAGTAAAGAATTACTAAGAATAAAACATAACATAAATACTGGGATGGAAAATATGTGACCAGAACTTCTAACAGTTTGGGAATAAAATATTGCACAAAGTTCTAGTATGTTGTGGACATGGACAGTGTCCATGACACTTACTGGTGGCCAGGCATCACTTGTGGGACTGTGCTACTGCTATGTCCTTGATATCCAAACTATAGAACCAGACAGAATTGTGACCCATAGGGTGCAGGAGAAGTCCAGTTGTAGAAGATGCTGATGGACATATTTTGTTACTGTATACAAAAGAATAGTTGAAAGACTGCTTTTGTACACCTCTTTTTCTCCTGTGTTTAATTATTTGCCCTATTTTGTGAATTTTTTCCATTCTCCTTCATGGAGTTGTGGTTATTTTGATCCCTATCTAAAATATCTTTTAGTAATCTATGCAGAGTTGCTTGTGTCATTCACATTGTTTTATCCACCAAAGTGAAAAATAAGTTGCAAAAAGCCCTGTAGACTAGATACATGATAAGTCTTACTTAAAAAAGATGTCTTAGTTCTCAAACTAAAAACTTGTGGTTTAAAATGATTTAAATCTTCTTAAATATAGTAGTAAACCACCAAAATATAGAATATTCATTTTTTAAAAATAGCATAGGAGGGCTGGAGAGACAGCTTTGTGATCTAAGTGCCTGCCTGGCAAGCGCAAGGACCTGGGTTCAATCCTTAGTACTTCGTGCTGCGGCAGCCTGAAACCAGGCTTGATAGAACACACCTGTAATCCCAGTGTTGGGAAGGCTAAGCCAGGAGGATCACTACAGGTCTGAGCTGTGTAGCAAGACCCTGCACCAAATAAATAAATAGATAGATAGATAGATAGATAGATAGATAGATAGATAGATAGATAGATAAATAAATAGCACAGGAATAAAACATAAAAATGTCACTCTACACTGCTTCCCAGATACAGATCATCAGTGCCATGTTCGGAGCAGTCTAAGAAGTCCTATTCAGGGCCATGTGGCTACTGCTGCAGGGCTGGTATAGCCCGTACTCGCACCACCATCTGCCAGAAGACTGTACAGGCTGAGGTAAGAGTCTAGGGATTCTTATCAACCTAGCTCCATCTCTGTGCCTGTGGAGAAAGCCCTTTACTTCCTTGCACTTCAGCTCAGGCATCTGGTCCATTCCAGCCGGACCTGGAGAGTTCACATTGTCTGCCAAGTCCTTCAGCAGCTCTTCCCGGAGCACAGCATCAGGTTTTCATCCCATCTCTCCAGCTTGGACCTGAAAACTGACTCCACTTTAAAATATGAAAGGGTCTTCCCAAGCATCCACCGGTGTTGCTCATAACACTCAAGGATAGGCTCTCCTGCCTAGTAATTAATCTCTTTCAGGAAAACTCTGTTCTTTGTTGTTCTTTGCTCTGGAAGAAACAGATACAGAAATTTGGGTGGGCAACAAGGAGGCGTATTACATCATAATGCTAGCACCTCTTTATAATGAGCATTCTTAGAAATCTCAAATTACAATGCCTTTTTCAATTTATAATTCTCATAGTGTCTTAAGAATTATTTTTGACATAAAATATTTCACATATCAACACTAAAGGTACACTTTTTACATAAATTACATATGAATGATACTTACCCTAACTGAGAGAATGGTCACTTTCAGTTAAATAAAACTAACTAATCATCTAACTAGATTCCTAGATTTATATGTACTGCTCTAAAAAGCAAGATTAATGTTTGTAGTTTGCTTGAATTCCTGGTTAACATCACTAGAGACAAATTTACAGTTCAGATTTTATGGACCAAATAACATTTGGTTGCAACAGTAAAAAAAAAAAAAGTTATTCTAAGAATCTGATACTATATCAGCTATATAAAATATTAACCTGGGCTGATTGATCTCTGCAGAGCACGGAGTCTTCATTAGTGACTCGCACCTGTTGATTCAAGCTTGGTAATACACAAATTGTAACTTCTCAATATAAACTAAAATCTGATTCCCCATGTACCTTCCATTCTATGGATTTAATTTCATATTTGCTTTGGCTTGCTATGAACTGGCAGGAGAAATCTACACAAGTGTGACTTAGAAAAAAATAGTGAGCACTTAAATTAACATTTGGGAAATACCTCTATGTGTTGCTGTCCCAAATGCAAGTGGGGAGAACCATTCTGCACACACCACAAAAAATCTAACCCTATGACAAGAGTCTGAAACATTTTGCTCTTCAAGCACAGAAAAAAAATCTGCATCTGAGTCCAAAATGCCTTCTTTCAATTCTTGCTACCTCCCTGTTGTGAAATAGTAAATCCAGCACAGTGGCCTTCATGAGGAGTCAGCCCTCCCAGGGTGAAGGAGAAGCATCTGCCTGGCCACTAAGAAGCTATCATTTGTCCTGCGTGAATTATACTTGTGCAAACTTTCAGGTGAGTCTGATAGCTGAGAGCAAGGGATTTTGCAATCTTCTTTCAAAAATACTCACCGTGTTTTCAACAAGCTTTGATGTGCACAATCTTCCTTGGATCTAAGCAAAATCCTTTGAGCCATAGTTCACTTCTAATAAGTCACAGTAATAACTCTAAAAACAAAGAAGCCACATCCCTGTAGTACCTCAGTCACATACCTCTTTTACCTTTCACCCTTAGGCACAACCTAACATAGAAAGTATTTCCTACTGTTTTCTCTCCTACAGGAAGGCATAGAAAGTAAGAGAGAATATAAAGTGAGCAACTCTGTTTGGACTAAAGTTGTTGATGTTTCCAGGGCTATGCTTAGTATTTTAAAATGTTTTGATCTTACAAAAGACTATTTCACACACACACACACACACACACACACACACACACACACACACTCCTTATAAATGAATAATTTGCCCATTGTCTGTGCTCCTTAAATCACTGGCCAGATGTGTGGCAGATCATTCTGTGCAGGGGAGGATGCGGAACACCTCTGCATCCCCCTGCTCTTCTAGATGTGCCTTTCCCACTGTGTCACCAGGAGATCTGAGCTGGCATTGGTGATAGGCTGACAGCCAGTAAAATGAGGCAGAAATGGCGTGACATGACTTCAGTGGAAGGCTTAGAAAAGGTCGCATAGTGTCTATTGGGATCCCTTGGAATGATCCTGCTGCAGACAGTCTCTATGAATGCTCCTCTGAAATGCAGCCTCCATGCTGGGAAAGGCCCAAGGCACTCCGTGGGCTTTCTTTAGGGCCCTCAGTCAGTAGTGTCACTGGCTGAGCCTGTGCCAACAATCCAAGGAAAGAAGCCTCTAGGTGATTACAGGCCCAGCTGTGCTAGTCTTCCTCAACCTTTCAGTGTTTCCAAGCTGAGATACCAGAAACTGGGGGAAAGAGACATTCTTCTAATAGAAGAAACTATAGGCCTATGAAAGTGCTTGTTGCTTTTATTTCTAAAATATTTGCTATTTAGCAATAGATAACTGTAGCAAAAGGCATGCATCCTTTTTCTTAGCTAGAATCATACAAATAAATGACTTCATAATCTTTACCTCTTTTCTTCTCAGCTTTTATTACTTACCAGTATACTTGTTGCTAGTAAAAGAGAAGTTTGGATAATAGGGAAGAAGCGCATAATTTAGAGTCAAGAAGCCCAGTCTCTGGCAACTGAGGCCATTTCTCATTTCCTCCTAGTCTTTTTCCTCATCCATCCCCGGTAATACCCACACTCATCTAATGGGGCTCTGGGAACTGAGATACGTCACCTAACAACAAGAGGAATGGTGCCTGACATCAGATTTCTACAAACATTTACTTTTCCTCTGTAAACTTAGTATCTCTCACTTTATTCTTCTTTTAGAAATAAAAAGCTGTATTATTTCTAGACAGTTAGCAGAATGTCATGAAAATAAGAATTAATATTTTTGAATGATTAGGTCTTTCCCTCATATAGGCTACACACACACACACACACACACACGCACGCACACACACATACACACACATTTTATTTGTTTTGCCCAGGGGTTAATGAACATATAAAAATATTTGAAGACTGGCAAGTATCTAGTGAATGCTGTAGATGTGCTTAGATATTATTATTATTTTTCCGCCTATTTCTGTGAGCTGTATTTTGTTGGTTTCGGACTAGTACCATTTTTATTAAGCAACTTCAAAGCCGGAATTTCCAGATAAAACCATGGCCATGAGTGAGTGACCTTACTCCAGTCAGTCTGCTAATGTCCTGACACTTTTATTTACTCCATTAAATAAGTAACTAAGTAACCTTCCACTTAGCCCCAACCCTGCCTGCTGGACCACTTGCTTCTTCCAACCTCTGTAAAGATATAGAGGTCTGGAGCTGTTTTTTTTTTTTTTTTTTAAAACCTATTCTGCCATTCAGAAAGCAAACTGGTCAAGCAATGGCCATGACTTGTCCAGAAGGCTGACACTGACAACAGTTCTACAAAGCACTGTACACGGTTCCAATGTTAATCCTGAGGGGACTTGACTTTGGAAGATAAAAAAAATGAATATTTTGTTATACAGGTCTTGCTTTGACTTGCCCTTGATCACCCAGCAGAAAAGCTTGATTACAAGGCATGTAATGCAGAGCTAGATTGGCATGATGAGCTATAGGAGGCTTGGATCAATAGCCTCTAACGTTGCCAGTTTCACTGGTGGCCCACTGCAATTGTGGAACATTGGACTGTGTATGCATTTGCTTCCTCTTAGTTCAAAGAGAAGAATTTTTTTTTTCTTTCCTTACCAATACCAATTGGAAGGTGTGTCATGCTCACACCCTGTGCTCTGTATTACTATTGTGAGGACAATATGCAGGGTGTCAATTTAAAAAAAAAAAAATCAATGTTTATTGAAAGTGTTAGTGTTTGTTTGGTCAATCTTATATACTTATATTTATTAATCTAAACTGATCCAATGATGAAAACATGTAATATGGCATTGTTAAATTTTTCTGGTTTTGAAATTCTGTACTATATGTACTCTTACTTGTTACTGTTTTTCTATCTTTGTTTCTGCTATTTTTAATCTTTAAATAAAAAATAAAAATAAAAAAATAAATCTATTCTGCCATTTAGACTATTAATGACAATATAGCACAGGCCTAGGACACAGCATTCAACAGTACAGTTTTTCACATTATACTTTCTTTTGCATTTAAATTATTCAAGGAGGAGAATTCCTTATGTATACTCACTGTTTCGACGACTGAGCTTTTATGAGCTCTCATGATTACATATCTCTGTCATGCACATCAAGACCATCCTAGACAAAAGGATCTTACATATGTTTAGCCAAGTATATCCTGCTACAGATATAAGTCATTCTATGCAAACAAGTTTCCCAGGCACATCTTCTCCTTATTGCAGCAACTGCTTGAGGCTAGCTGCCTCCAGAGCATTTTATCTTTGAAAACAGTAGAAAGCAGACTTCACACTGAAATCATTTTTGTGTACCCTCAAATGAACCATAAACTATTAATAACAATTCTTTATTGTATTCCATGATCTGTGCCTGTCAAAAAAGAAATCCATCAGATGAACCTATCCTAAAAATTTCCTTGTCAAAGCTTAAATGATTAATCAATATACTTTGAGAATTAAACATGAAATTTTAATGATGCATCCCGTTATATTTCCTAAATATAAAAATTAATTTAGCCTTCATGTTTTCCAGAATTTTATTCTAAAATAATGTAGTATCACCTTCCCAACACTCCACTCAAATTCTTAAGTTATAGAAAATGTACATGTAATGATTCCAATACTTTTTAAAAGATAATTATCACATCAAGTTTAATTTTAAAATTTCTTTAAGTTAATTACTTGATCTTAATCTCATAACTTCTTATTTCTGTGGTATATACTGATCTCCTGATCTCCCAAGCAAATTAGAAAATTAATAAATGAACTTATAATCTAACTCTTTCTTTCTCCATTCTCCTCCTTTATTTTCCTCTCTCCCTTTCCCCTCACTCACTATGTCCTTCTCTGTCTACGTACCCTCTTGCCTTCCCCTTAATTTGTTTTATTTAAATAGACATGTATGTTTCTTCCAGATCTGTTTTATTTAAACATGCCCCTTAATTTAGCACCTAATTTTTGCTATTAAAATTTCTGTTCCTTTTTTTTTTTTTTTTGGTTGTGAATTTATTCATTTAGTTATAAATATCAGTAACTGCCTACTAGACACTGTACTTTATTGCCTGATCAATGGCTTTTCCTAATTTTTGTCCTTTCTTCCTTGAAGTTCCTAACATGTTTTCAGCTTTGAAAACTGGATGCTAACTAAACCACTACCCTCAAATTCCTTGAAATAACAAGATATCATAATGTCGTATGAATAACACAATAACAATCAGCAGACAAGGAAATTTGAGATATGGTTGAAAAATGAGATCAGATCTATAGAAAAACAACACTGAAGGAAAACATACCTAAACTCATGATTAAGAAGGCTGCTGTGGGCCAGGGAGATAGCTCTGCAGACCAAGCATCTGCTGGGCAAGCATAAGGACTCAGGTTTGATCCCCCAAACCTCATGCTGTGCCAGCTCTAAAACCCAGGTGGGCCATGCTGGCCACCTAAAGTGGGTGTTGTGGTGCATGCCTGTAATCCTAACCCCTGGGGAGGCTGAAACAAGAGGATCACTGGGAGTCATAACTGCATAGCAAGACTCTGTATCAAATAAATGAATGAATGAACGAATGAATAAATAGATGTATTCTTTTAAAAATGAAGGAGGAAGAAGAAGAATAAGAAGAGGAGGAGGAG
>PVJA010046199.1:0-15239 GCA_004027025.1 Myocastor coypus | reverse complement strand
TTTTTTTTTTTTTTTTTTTTTTTTTTTTTTTTTTTTTTTTTTTTTTTTTTTTTTGTCTTTTTGAAACAGGGTCTCGCTATGCAGTTCAGGCTGGCCTTGAGCTCATTTTTGTAGCTCAGGCTGGTCTCGAACTTGCACCGATCCTCCTGCCTCAGCCTCCCGAGTGCTGGGATTACAGGCGTGCGCCACCATGCCCGGCTTCCATTGTTCTTTATCATGGAGTAATCTTATCTTGCCACTGAATTTGATGGATAGTTTTACAGGGTACTTCAATTCGAGTTGGAAACTATTTTCTTTCAGAACATGCAATCCTTCATTTCAAGCTTGTTCTTGATTTTATGGTTTGCATTGAGGAAACATGTTGAGACTCTGATGGACTTTTCATTATAGGTGATCTATTTGTTTTCTCTAACAGTTTTTTAACATGTTCTTTTGATATATTTCTGGGATCTTATTCTGTGTCTCGGTGTAGTTTTCTTTTGGTTATTGGCATTTGTGGTTCTATATGCTCACTTTTCTGCATATCAGGTTCTTCTACCTTGCTTGGGAAATTTTCTACTCCTACTTCTGCAGATAGTCTGTTTATTCATTTATACTGACTCCTGCTGTTTTGCTGACACCTATCTGTCTTATATTATTTTTCCTTGCATCATCTTTTAGTGGCTGAATTGTTGTTTCCTGATTCCTTCTTGGTTTTAAGAGATCACTCCTTTAATATTCATTAGCCATACCACTGTCTTTAAGGTCTAAAAGTCTACCTTCAGTTTCATTCATGTGGTTTTTCCAGGTTTCAATGGAATACTTAGTTTCCTGGATATCTGTTTGAATCTGTTTCATTCATTCTAATTTTTTCCTCTATTGTTCATTCAATGTTTCCCTCATTTTTCTATTCTTCTCTATTTTTTATCCATTTATTTAGCTGTGTTGACAATTGAGAGATTATTTTTGATCTTATTTCTTCTATAGCCTGATGGACTTATTTTTTTTACTTCAGTTGTTATTATTTCAGAAATTTCAGGTGTGTGATTTCCAGATTCTTTTATGTCCTTGTCTCTTGAACTTGTTTTTGGTGAACTGGCAGATGGAGATTGCTTTTTTCCCTTTGTTTTGGTGTTATTGAAGTTTCCATCAATCACCTGGAGTCAACAGTGGTGGGAGAGTGGTGGAATGTGAGTCAGCAAGGTTCCTACTACAGTGGGTAGTTAGGGTAGGACTCACCAAGGCTCTCACTACTGGTCGAAGAGACTGGGCAATGCTAAGCAAAGCTGCACAGGTGGTGGGCAAGGGCTGGAGTCGCCTGAATCTCATGGCTGCCTATCATCCTCCTAAGATCTAAGATGGTAAGACTGGGCATCAGCCCAGCCCCTACACTTGTGTACTGATGGCTCATGGGTGCAGCTCACCAGCATCTTCCTAAATTCCAGTTACAGCTTTTTAAATGAAAGTGTCAAATGCCCTCACTGAAGGAAAGATAGCATCTTTAACAAATGGTGTTGGGAAAAATGGCTATCCACATGCTGAAGGTTGAACTTAGACCCATATTGTTCACTATATACTAAACTAAAATAAAAATGAATAAAAGATCCAAATTCTAGAACAGAAATAGTCTTCTAAAGAACAATACTAGATAAAATTCTTGAAGTCATAGAAGTAGGCAAAGACTGCAAACATAATGCTGGTTGTACTAAAAATATTATGAGGAATCAATAAATGACATCATATCAAATTGTAAAGCTCCTACACAGCGAAAGAAAGCATTAGCATAGTGAAGAATCAAACCGCATAATGGGAAAAAATTTTTTTCCAGCTACATCCCATACGTCCCAGCCATAGGATTAATGTGTGTGTGTGTGTGTGTGTGTGTGTGTGTGTGTGTGTGTGTGTGTGTATGTTTTACATTGGAATTGAACTCAAGACTAGCACTTATTCTATTGAGCTATCTTCCCAGCCCAGGACTAATATCTAGAATTTATAATGAACTGTGAAAGTTATTTTTCAATTAGAAACCAGGTTAATACTTACTGTCAAAGAAAACAATAAAAAGAATTAATGAATCAAAAAGCTGGTGCTTTGAAAAATTAAATAAAATTGATTCGCCCCTAGAGAACCTCATCAAAAAGAGGAAAGAAAGGACTCAAATTCAAGCAATAAGGAATGAAAAGGGTGAAATTACTACAGATCCAACAGAGATTCCGAGGATCATAAATAGCTACTTTGAGAATCTTGACTCTCACAGAATTGAAGACACAGAAGAAATGGAAAGATTCCTAGAAAAGTATAAATTACCAAAACTGAATCAAGAAGATATAAGAACTCTCAACAACCCAATAACAGCCAATGAAATACAAAATGTAATAAAAAGCCTGCCGACAAAGAAAAGTCCAGGACCTGATGGATTCACTACTGAATTCTACAAGAAATTTATAGAAGACAGAAGCCCGAAACTTCTCAAACTCTTCAATGAAATTGAAAAGGAAGCAATCCTCCAAAAATCATTCCTAGAAGCAAGTATTACATTGATACCAAACCCAGAAAGTGACACAACTATAAAAGAACTATAGGCCAGTTTCTCTCATGAACATAGATGCAAAAATTCTCATAAAATCCTCACCACTAGGATACAACAAATCATTAAGAAGATTATACACCATGACCAGGTAGGATTCATCCCAGGAATGAAAGGATGGTTCAATATATGCAAATCTATAAATGTGATACACCGTATCAATAGAGCCAAAGCCAAAAGTCACATGAGTGTCTCAATTGATGCAGAAAAGGCACTTGACAAAGTCCAACACTCATTCATGTTCACAGTCCTACAGAAACTTGGAATAGAGGGCCTCTACCTCAACCTGATAAAAGCCATCTATGACAATCCAACAGATAACATAATTCTAAATGGGGAAAAGCTGAAGCCTTTTACTCTCAAATCTGGTACAAGACAAGGATGTCCTCTATCACAACTCCTATTCAATATAGTTCTGGAATCACTAGCTAAGCCATTAATTAGATGAGAGAGAAATAAAAAGAATAAAAATAGGTAAAGAAGAAGTTAAATTATCATTATCTGCAGATGACATGATAATTTATTTGGAAGATCCCCAAAATTCCACCCACAAACTACTAGAATTTTTACACAAATTCATTAGCATAGCAGGTTACAAAGTTAACATACAAATGTCAATGGCATTCCTCTATACAGATAACAAACACACTGAGAGGGAAATTAGAGAAACAAAACCTTTTACAGTAGCACCAAAGAAAATGAAATACTTAGGAATTAACCTAACTAAAGAACAAAAAGAGCTTTTCAATGAAAACTACAGTACTCTGAAAAATGAGATCCTAAAGGATTTCAGAAAATGGAAATATTCCTTGCTTCTGGATAGGAAGAACCAACATTGTGAAGATGTCCATACTCCCTAAACTGTTATACAGATTTAATGCAATTTTTATCAAAATGCCATGAAAATACCTCACAGACCTGGTAAAATCATTCCTAAAATTTATTTGGAACCAAAAAAGACCTAGAATTACAAAGACAATCCTGGGCAACAAAGATAAGGCAGGAGACATTACAATTAGTGACCTAAAAATTATACTACAGACCTACCATGGTAAAATCAGCATGGTATTGGCAAAAAAAAAAAAAAAATAGACTTGAGGATGAGTGGAATAGATTCAAAGATGCAGAAGCAAATGCAAACACATTCACCCACCTGATTTTTGACAATGGGGCCAAACATGTTTACTGGAAGAAAGATAGCCTCTTTAACAAATGGCACTGGAAAATCTGGCTCTTCACATGTTGAAAACTAAAACTTGACTCAGGTCTATCACTATGCACTAAAATAAAATCAAAATGGATTAAAGATCTAAATATTAATAGAGAAACCCTAAACCTCTTAGAGGAGAAAGTCGGAGGAAATTTTGAAGATATAGGGGCAGGCCAAGAGTTCATGGACAAGAATCAAAATGAACGTTTAACACTTGACAGAATCAACAACTGGGACCTCCTCCAGCTGAGAAGTTTTTTTGATGTCAAAAGAAATTACCAACAGATGAAAAGACAACCCACAAATTTCAAAAAGATTTTAACTAATAAGTATTAACACAAAGGTCTGAATTCTATCTAGAATTTATAAAGAACTAAACACCATTAGGGTCCCAAAATTCAAAGATCCAGTCCAGACATGGGCATCTGAGATGAACACACACTTTTCAGAGAAAGTAATTCAAGAAGCCTATAAATACATGAAGAAATGCTCCACATCACTAACCATTCGTGAACTGCAAATAAAAACAATACTTAGATACCATCTCATCCTAGAAAGAATGGCTACCATAAAGAAATCAACCAATAAATGTTGGATAGGCTGTGAGGAAAATGGAACACTTCTTCACTGCTGGTGGGAATGCAGACTGGTGCAACCATTATGGAAAGCAGTGTGAAGACTCCTTAAAAAACTAGAGCTGGAAATGCCATTCAATCCCTCTATCCCTCTACTGGCGATTTTTCCAGAAAGAACTGAAAACATCATATAGTAATATCTGTGCACCTATGTTCATGGCAGCACAATTTGTGATAGCCAAATCCTGGAAACAACCAAAATGCCCATCATCTAAAGAATGGTTGAATAAGATGTGGTATTTTCTTAAAATGGAGTATTACTCAATTATAAGGAATGATAAACTAGAAGACTTCATATATAAATGGATGTATCTTGAACATATACTAACAAGTGAAATAAACAAGACCTACATATGCACATATCGTATAGTCTCCCTAGTATAAGGAGTCAAAAGAATAAATAAATAAATAAATAAATAAATAAATAAATAAATAAATTTTGGGTGGTACCAAGACCTTGTGTTTTCTGCATTTTTTTTTTTTTTTTTTAGAAGAGTGACTCAAATACAAAATGCATATGGGAAAGTTAAAAAAAATTAATGTTTATTGACAGTTTTTTTTTTTTGTCTTTTTGAGACAGGGTCTCGCTGTGCAGTTGAGGTTGGCCCTGAGCTCACTTTTGTAGCCCAGGCTGGTCTCGAACTCGCCCCGATCCTCCTGCCTCAGCCTCCCGAGTGCTGGGATTACAGGCATGTGCCACCACGCCCGGCAATTGACAGTGTTGATGTTTAATTGTTTGATCAGTCTTACATACCTATGTTTATTGATCTAAACTGATTTGATGATGAAAATATGTAATGTAACCATTGTTAAAGTTTTCATATTTTGAAATTCTGTACTATATGTACTCTTACTTGTTACTGTTTTTTTCTATCTTTGTTTCTGCCATTTTTAGTGGCATCTTTAAAATAAAATTTCAAAAGCATTTATTGTCAGTATATCTGTATTCTATACCATGTCATTTATTTACTATGTAATTCAAATGTGTTGATAATTTTTTTAAAAAACAAAGCACAATTATAACCCAAAAATGAGAATAGTATTTAATTTTTATCACAAAGAATTTTCATGTCAATAGGATGCCAAGAGCTAAAGGAAAATAATTTTTAAAGATCAAGAAAGACATGGTAATGTTTTTTATTCTTATCATGCAGGTCTTTGAATTTTCATTTGGAAAATGCCCAAATATAAGGACATATATCTTTTAAACATATATCTATCACTAAATCCAACAACTTAAAATGAATTTCATCATTTTTGCTCAAAATATTTCAATTTTCTTTTTTTAAAAAGTTTTTAATTACTTTTAATAAGAAATATCAATATGATAGTTTCACAGTACATTAGTAGTACATTCGCAATAATTGACATATTGCACATTGTCCTCATAATAATACAGAGCACAGGGTGTGGGTATGCTACATTTTCTAATTGATATTGGTAAGGACAGAAAAAAAAGAAAGAAAAATTCTTCTCTTTGAAGTAGATGTACACATAGTCCAATGTTCCATAATTGCAGTGGGTTACCAGTGCAGGTGGCAATGTTGGAGGTTGTTGATTTAAGCCTCTTACAGCTCATCATACTAATGTAGTTCTGTATTTTATGCCTCCTAAGAAAGTTTTTCTGCTGAGTGATCAAGGGCAAGTTAAAGCAAGACCTGTATAACAAAACGTTCATCTTTTGTATTTTCCAAGGTCAAATCCCCTCGGGATTAATTTTGGATCCATGTACAGTGCTTTGTAGAACTGTTATCAGTGTCAGCCTTCGGGATGAGTCACAGATTTTGCTTGACCAGTTTTCTTTCTGTGAAAGTCTGAGAGAATGTTATTCTCTGGGTGACTCTCCTTAGACACACTATATAGTTCATTTATCCCTTTCTTGTGAGGTTCCATAATCTCCTTGACCAGAAAATTTGGGACACCTCTGAGTTATAGGATACTATAGCACAGGTTCTCTTATGTCCTGAGTCCTTACTGACCTTGAAGGGCTAGTGCCAAAATATTGGCTAGCCTCATAGCCCTTCTTTTTCTCCAATTTTTGGTCTGTTAACTTACCTTTTCACATCACTGAATATTTTAATTTTTTTTTTTAAGAAAAATAAACTAAAACATTAAGGAAATCAGTCCACTTTTTTTTTTTAGAGAGAATAAAAATAGTAAAAAAACCCAAAAATGGTATAGAATTTCACTAAACAAAATGATAGGAATTCAGCAATGGTTGATAGATTGCACATTGCTGTCTTCAAATTAGTTGTTCAGATTACTAGATGTAAACATGCCAAATTGGTAAAAATATTAATTTTATTTTATTATCATTTTTTATATGTACTTAGGACAGGCAATGTGGGGTCGACAGGGTATCACTGTGTAGATCGGATTCAGTGATTCTCCTGTTTCAGCCTCCCAAAGTCCTGAGATTACAGGTTGGGCCTCCACACCCAGTCTCAATTGCTGTTTCAGAGAGCTGGGAGCACGGGGGCCCTCACAGCACAGCAGGGACAGAACCCAGGCCACTGTGTTCTGCCGAAGCAGGCACTTTAGTTCACTGAGTTATCAGGCTGGTCCCTGGTCAAAAAATTAAGAAAAACAATAATTAAGCATTAACTATTTTTTTCAATACAGAGGTAGAAATAAGCAGTACAATTATTCAAGCTATCCTGTATCTATCTATACCTATGTCTATCTATGTCTCTATGTATCTTTTTTTCACAGTATCTATTTTGCCTTTAAGATCTTATTTACACTTTCATATTTTTGTACTAGGGAGACAATGAGGTCTGATATATTTTACTTCTCAGTGTGGTCTCAGGTTGCATCCATTTAAACAATAAATGTCTCAAGTTTATCTTTATAGCTGAGAAATACCCCATTGTATGGAAAAACCAAATCTTTTTTTATCCCTTCTTCAGTTGATGGGCATTTGGGTTGTTTCCAAGATTTAGCTATGATAAATTGCACTGCTATTGTCTGTTTGCTCTACCAGTAGTCATAAGAGGTATATTTAGTCAATTTTTTCTATATTTGCATCAATTTTGGTAAATCTAGTAACATATATACTACTGTTTTTAAATTCAGAAAAATATTATTTTGTTATCTTTATTCTCCATTCCTCTCATCATGATATTTTCATATCTGAAAATCTGATTTGTGGTTATATTATCATTTTAGTAGCAGTTATAAATCTATAGGAATTTCCCCCATTATTCATTTAAGTATCCCTCCATTTTTTTTTTCCTAAAAATGATGATATGAAGCTGGCCAGATAGCTCAGGGGACTGAAGAGCCTGTAGTGGCCCAGGTTCAATCCCTGGCATGCCCTGCAGGCCCTGCCCCTGAGGCGTGCTGAGAAGGCGATTGACATTGGGCATAGTGGCGTGCTCCTGTAATCCCAGAGCGTTGAGAGGCTGAAAACAGGAGGATCACTGCAAGTCTGATCTACATAGTGAGACCCTATAGACCCTGTACACTCTGTACTCAGTACATAAAAAAGTGATTAAAAAATAAAATGCTGGTATGTGTATAGATATTGATGAGCAGATATCTACTTTTCTTAATGTTTTTCTTTTATTTTAAAGTGAATATTTTTCTTTTTTATAAAAAGCATTTAAAAGGCTATAGCATTTCAAAGCAAGATGATAGGAATCCCACTATGGTTGTTATTTCTCATGTTGTTACCTTCAAAGCAGTTGTTCAGATTACCAGATATAGGCACACAAAAGTGATAAAAAATTAATCTTTAACTGTTCCTTTCAATAAACCAATAGCACTCAGTACTATAATTATCTTAGTTATCTTGTGTTTTTATGTACATATCTTCCCCCTTCCTGTTTTTTTTCTCCTTTCGCTTATCCTCTTAACTCTAAATTCTATTTTTATATCTCTGTTCTGTTTTCTCCTGTTCCTTTCTCAGAGTATTCATTAGTATGATATTCTAAGTTTCTAAAGCAAGCATGTTCATTCTGTATTCCTTCTACTCGGAATTTTTCTCTTGATCATTTGCTTCCTTTTGTAGATGGTTTTCTGGTGTTATTCTGCAAATAACTTCCAATAGTTTTTGGAATGATGACAAAGTTATTTCAAAGTAATTTATGAACAGCTTTCTGATAATTTTTACAGCAAAACTATAGCAAATGTGACAGTGGTTTTCTTTTAATGTACTTACGATGTGGGCTATGATTTGGAAAGGAAGGAGCCTTCAAAAAAATCAGTGCTACTTCTAGTGCAGCCAGAATTTTAAAAGGTCTAATAAAAGTAAAATTAGGGACAGCAGGATTACAGAGTGTACCAGTAGTAGCATGGGATATTGCACAGATCTTTTGTAAGTCTGTATTTAAGCCGATATTATTTTATTATTTTGTTTTCCCAGCTACGAAATTGAAAGTCATACACAGCCTTTGACAGTTTTGCTGTTGGGGCAAACGTGCACTTTGCCTGGCTCTAGCTTAGCGGCTTGAACTCTACCTAAGTGGGACCGAGCGAAAGCGTTGCACTCTTTAACTTGAGCATTTGTATATTGTTTTATTTTCTAAACAGTAATTGCAAAACCCGATGAAATTCAGAGGCATCTTGCTGTCTTCAATAGTTAAGATAGTCTGCTGCCCCTTCACATCAGCCCTACCGCACTCGCACCGCAGGAGCCGCCCCTCCGCTCGGCCCCCACAGGACCCCCCCCCCGACCCCGCCCTAGCGCCCTAGGCCCCGCCCCTGGTCCTCTGCTGCGGGCCTCAGCACTCGCGCGAGCCACACTTAATCTCAACGCCTCAACAGCTATTTCCAGCGGGCTCCAGGACAGCGGAGCCATGTTTCTTCTTTTAGTGCTTCTCACCGGACTTGGTGGGTTGCACGCAGGCCACAGTGAGTACAAAGATGGTCCCTTCGTGAAATCCCGGTATTTGCGTGGTGCTTGTTCCCCAGGGGAGGGTTCCTTCCTGCCCTAGACCAGGGCTGAAATCGTTGCCTTGGGTCCATGCTCACAATGTTTCCAGCCCCTCCCTCTGGGCAGAACTACAGAGAGAAAGAGAATAGTTGCATTTCTTGGGGCAGTTTTCTCATCTATAAAATGGGCAAAAATGAAACTTGTGTTGCCACTCCTTCTAAATTCCTGCCACTTTAGGATTAATTGCATCAACCCAAATACAATCTTCATCTACGATTTCCTGGTTTGCCAATTTCTGTGCTTTCCCTGTTCCACTGAAAATTGTATATGTAATACTCAACCTTCTTTCCAAAAAATGATCTTACTTTTCCTGATGCATATGCGTTTTCACACTCCCATGTCTTTGACAGCGCTGTAATTTGGTACCTGATGTTAGCTTTGTTGGGCTGTTGAACTGCTGATTGTGGAGTCTGTGTGTGTGTTAGAGAATAAAAACTGAGATATTGACAAGAGGTCAGGAACTTGTAGATAAGAATGGCTAAAAAGACAGTGAAGATACGTGCCTGTAATTCCAGCACTCTGGAGGCTGATACAGGAAGATTGCTGTGAATTTGAGTTTGAGACTACCCTGGGCTACATAGTGAGTTTAAGGCCACCTGAACTACACCGTGAGACTGAGAGAGAGAGAGAGAGAGAGAGAGAGAGAGAGAGAGAGAGAGAGAGAGAGAAAGAAAGAGAGAGGGAGACAGAGAGAGAGAGAGACAGAGAACAGGAAGGCTGTATAGAGTATTTAAAAATTGATGTAAATTCAGAGAACAAATGCATAAGTAGACCATACTTACTGAAATATCACGCTTTTCTATTTTCAGATCCTCAGAAAACCTTTGTGCAGACCACAATTCCTGAAAAGATTTCATCAGTAGATACAAGAAGAGATCCAGAAAATAATGTAATTGGGAATAGTATTTTTATATCTTAGATTCTCTTACATTTCCTTTAAAATATCAAGTCCAATGCAAGTGAACATAGGCAGAACTGAGATCTCAGAACATGTTCATGACAGCATATTGGGTGGCTATGAGTACGCATAAAATTCTGTGTTCCTGTTTGGAAGGGCTTTAGGAATAGTGTCTTAGTTATTTTCTTATTGCTTAGACAAAATGTCCGATGCCCATAAGTTAATGGAAGAAATTTTATTTTTGTTTATTTAGTTTGTAGAGGTTTTAGTCCATAGTTGGCTGGTTCTAAGGCATGTATGGTAGAAGAGAAACAGTCCATGGCAGGGAAGGAAGGAGGGAGGATGCAGAAAACTTTATGTTATTTTATTTCATCCAGGCTACAAGCACTTTGGTTGGTGCCACCCACACCCAGGTGGCCCTTCCCCTCATCCACACCCAGAACTATGCTAAACCAGTCATCACACACTGGTTATCACACATCTGTAATCCAGTACCACCAAGCTATGATGCAGCCACCTCCCGAAAACCCCATCTAAGAGGGAATGAGGCTTTAGAGAAACATCTTGATATAAATAATAATAGATGGGATCCCTTAGGCATGAAACTTAAGAGAATAGGAAAAAACATAGGATTCTCTTAAGGAAGGTTTAGATAGACAATTAGGTGTTTCATAATATGGGTCTTTAGCATGGTAATCTGGTGGGGAAGGTTTGATCTAATAACAACCATGAAAATCAGGTGAGCTTCTCCCAGAAATAAGGGCAGTGGTGAGTAGCAGACAGGGTTTCATTAGAGCTAGTTCTCCGTCTAGAATTGGAAGTGTTGAATATATAGGAAGGGAAACCAGTACAATTGTTTATGATTAATATTATCAATTTTTTAAAGCAGAAACACAATTTACCATATTACATACAAGTATTATTGGATTTTTGGGATACTTTTGTTCCAGGTTGCTTATATCATCACATTAAAAGGAAAACCATATTTTGTCCTTCTTAAGAAGCAGTAAGTATTTTAATAAGGAGTAAGTATTTTGCCTTTAAAAGTTTCAATTTTTGGTATCCTGATTATAAAAAATGTATCATTTCAATTTAAATACATTGATAGTTATTGTATAATGAGAACTAGGGAAAGTGTTAGGTATAAAAAGATAATAAAACATGAATTTGGAATGGAAGAACAAATATTTAGACACATTACCAGGGAAATGGAATTTTATTGTAATACAATAAATATATAAGTAATAGTCCTTGAAAGTTTGGGAAGACTTCTGAAAAGAGGAAAGAGATCACTGTGTATTGAGGTAAAGTATGTAGGTAACAGCAGGATACTACTATTTAGAGAGAAAATGATTAGCAGAACAGGCAGATGTGTGACAAAGTGGCTCTCTGGGCATACAAAATTTTGATTGTGAATCACTAAATTATATATATTTTTGAAGGATACAGTTGAAAGATTCTGGAAAAGTAGGAGACAGGCAAATTGTGTAAGGTACATAGTGACACAGAAAGTCCAAATGGTTTTAATCATGTACTTATCCTGTCAACCTGGGTCTTCTGGACTACTATTCAGAGATCAAGGGCAAAAGTAGCATGACTAAGTACATGACTGCAATAACTTAGGTAAATAATGATGGGGTCTTGTCCTTGAAGCACTGGAAAGGAAAGCTCAATAAGCCTCAAGGTAGATTTGGTAGAGTGGCTGGGAAACAGGGAGAAACCATAGATAACTTGGTTGCTGCTCAAGAAGAAAGGGATAAGATTATAGTGCAATTAAGTCAGAGATGTGAACCAGGAAGTTATTTATGTGAGGAATGAGTGGGTTTGGATTTTGTGCCTATATGATAGCCAGGTAAGCTTTTTACATTAGATAGGTAAATACAATTATTTAAATCTCTGAGGACCTTCAATTGGGATATAACTTTAATGGTAAGCAGTAACATGATCACAGTATTGTTACTATTTTCAGAAGAGTGTATGTATAGTGTGTTTATAAACTGGTGAATAGCTGAAGTTTAAATTTGGGGGAAAACCAATATTTATGGGATAGATAGAAAATAAAGTGCAGCCAATCTGGAAGATAAAGCTGGAGAGTGGTCACAGAGCTAGGAAGAATAGTAGAAAAGTGAAGCGTAGTATAAATCAAGTGATTGGATTCAGTATCCACTGTTTTTAAACAGAAGAAGCTAGAGGCCTAATACAATAATTACTTTAAAAATATCTTTCAAATTTGGCATACTAGTTCTAGATATTCTCCAGAGAAGTTTTTGCATGAGTAAGATTTGAGAAAGTGGAACATATTGTATTGACCACTCTGATAAAAATCACTTGGGAACTGAAAAATATGAAGGACATATAAATAGCAACCTTGGGGTAGTTATTTAGGATGGAAAGGATTTGAATGTAATGTTTTAAATGATGTTAACATAAAAATCAGAGAGAGAGAGAGAGAGAGAGAGAGAGAGAAAGGGAGGGAGATAGGGAGAGAGTAATTCTAGTCGTAGGAGAGAAAGTGTATACCTTTAGTTCATGGCATATGATAGGCCCTGTAGCACAGGGATAACAGCTTTAAACAGAAGAAATAGTCACTGGAAAAAGGACTGAAGGTGGATACATGATCTGAGAGCCAAGAACATGGCAGTCATGTAGATAATTGGTAGGAGTGGTGTAAAAATTTTAAATGGTTACTGAAATGAATGAAAAGAAATTTCGGCTAAGCTTGTTTAAGGAGGTCGGGACTGAACTAAGTTTAGTATATATGAATTGGAGTGAGATCAGGCAAACCTTTTAAAATTTAGACCTAGCTCTGCATTTTAACTTTGAAATTTAAGTATAACATCTGAAATCAATGACTGATGAAGACAAGTACTTAAAAGCTGCTGGAAATTGGCTCTCTGAAAGAATTAGTAATTTGAGTTGTTCATAGACATACATTTTAGTATGATGTGTCACTGTAGTAAAATGTCACCTTCACCATGAGGTTTATGTTACAGGAAGCATTTCAACAACAGGATTTTCTAAGTAACTGACATTAAATTCCTTAATATACAGACATTATGTACGTGAAGAGTAAATAGTTTTCATTTGAGCATGCTTTTCTGATTTTGCCTAGGTCATTTTTATCTTCAACTTCTGTTGTTTATTCTTATGATAACTATGGTGTCCAACATTCTCAGTCTTTGTTACCTCAGGTAAGTCTTAGGTTTCTTCCTTGTAGATTTTTTATTCTGCATTGTTGTTAAAATATTAATCATACATACATAATAGAATATTCTTTTACACATTCACTTAAATTAAATATGTTGCATATGTTTCTTATTTTTTCTGCTATAAATTTATTTGATAATTGAAAATTATGTTAAAGTTCTAAGGTAGATAAAGATATAAATTTAAATGACATATCTAGGGTATATATTTCAAAAATTAATCATCCATCTTCTTTTCTTTGGTTTTTTTTTTAGGGGAGGGTCTACAGGTTGTTCAGGATATTATTACTAGATTGGACTCATAGTGATCTGCCTGTAGAAATATATAAGGATCTACAGCCTCCCAAGAGCTAGGATTATAGGAACATGCCACTATTCTCAGTCTCAATTGCAGGCTCAGCATGCCCTGGGGGTGGGGCTGGCACTGCAGTCCCAGGATTGAACCGCTGTCCCCTGTGCCCATTTGCAGGTGCTTTAACCATTTGCTTTTCTTTGTGTGTTATCTTTTGCAGATGGATTGCAGCTACAGCGGATATATTACAGGGTTTCCACATTCTCTTGTGGCACTAACGACTTGTTCTGGACTCAGGTTGTAGACTAAAGAAAATGTAATTGTTCACATTAAATCCTGATAGCCTATGAATTGATCCTTCATTTATCTTTCTTAATTCTATAACCACCTTTCCACTTAAGTTCCATGAGGAACTTAAATTTGTAGTAACTCAAATTTGTAGGAACTCAAATTTGTAGTAAAATAGAATTGGTTACCTTGGCAGCATCTATTTATGATAAGAGGCTGTTTGTTGGTCCTGACAGGATCTGCTCATGTAGGCGTTGAGAAATCTTGAATACAGAGAGTGTAGATTGGTCTCTCCTTGCTTTTTTTTTTTTTTAGCTTTTTTATTTTATAGAGTTCAAAGTAGTATTAAAACAGAAAAATTACAAGTGATATTGATTTTTTTAAACAAAGTAATATGAATTTCACAATATTTGTTGTAATGCATAGTGTTGTCTTCCAACTAGTTATATTACCAGATATGTGCATGCAAAATTGGAAGAAGAAAAAGAAATATATAAGAAATTAAAAGAGAACGAAAAACCATTGAGCAAAGGAGACAAAACAAATTAAACATCATCTGCTCCTTTTCATTCTCCTTTCCAGAAATCTGCAGTAAAGTTGTCCAAATCATCTTGTTTACATACATAGATATCTCTTTCCCTCATTCCCTTTCCTGTCTTTCTCCTCAGTTTAGTAACTTCTTTTGAATAAGTTCATTCTTTTTTTCCCAGTATCTATTGTAAAGTCTGAAATTTATTTTGCTTTATAGCTGAGTAATATTCCATTGTGTAAAAATACCACATTGTGTTTTTCTTTGTGCTTCCTTACTTTTCCAAAATTCTGTTTTTTTTTCCTAACCTCAACTTCCTAGAATAATTTTCAATTGTAAAAACCATGAACTGTAGATATTTTGGCTCTGTTTTGTTTAAGCATGTAGTATTTCAGCTAGATCACATAAACAAATTATTTAGGGCAACAAGTATCAGAGAAAATTTAGATCTTCAGATATTTATGAATCAAAAATTCATCACTTTATGTTGCATGTACCTTACATGACAATTATAAAAGTCTTAATACTAAAGAATTCAGATGCTATAGCCTGGTCCATAAAGGGGTCTTATCTTGTGTAAGAACACAGGTCTATGTCATTCTTCTTCTTCCTCCTCCTCCTCCTCCTCCTCTTCCTCTTCCTCTTCCTCTTCCTCTTCCTCCTCCTCCTCCTCCTCCTC
>PVJA010046198.1:0-15213 GCA_004027025.1 Myocastor coypus | reverse complement strand
ACTCACTGGTCTCCCAAATTTTCCATTCAAGGACATTATGAGGCCACAGAGGAAAGCGACTGAAGATACATAGTGTGTGTAAGGAGAGTCACCTAGAGAGAAAACCTTCCCCCAGGCTTTCACAGAGAGCAAACTGGTCAAGCAATGGCCATGACTCATCCAGATGTCTGACACTAATAATAGTTCTACAAAGCACTATACATGGTTTCAAAGTAAATCCTGAGGGGATTTGACTGACCTTGAAAGACAGAAATGTTACATGTTTTGCTATACAGGTCGTGCTTAAACTTGCTCTTAACCAATCAGCAGAAAAGTTTAACCACAAGGCATAAAACAGAAAGCTACGTTAGAATGCTGAGCTGCAAAAGGCTTGAATCAACAGCATCCAACATTGCCAGTTTTACCAATAACCCACTGAGATTATTGAACATTGGATTATGTATATAATGCTTTCCCCTAGTTCAATGAGAAAAAATTTGGTTATACCAATAATGATTTAAAAAATTATAACATCTACACCCTGTGCTTTGTATAACCAAGAGGAGGACAACAATATGCAGTATATCAAAATTGAAATATACTACTAATGTGTTTCGCAATTGTCACATTGTTATACATTGTTATTTCTTAGTAAAATTAACTTAAAAATTTTAAATAAATATATAAAAAATATAGCAAGACAGGGAAAAAAGGCTTTTGCTTTCTCAAAACCTATGTAGAAATCTTGCCTGAGTGATATCCTAGAAGAAGCCAATGAAAGACCTTCAGGAAAAAAATAGGTTTACAAAATACAGTAGTTGTTGGATTATGAGTGCTTCACTGAATATTTAAGTGAAGGCTTTGTGGCCCAGGCATTGTGGCCCTAAGAGGGTACAACATGACCTGTGATAGTGAAGCTGAAATTGCAAGCAAGAGTTTCAAAAGTTGAAGACACCAGTAATGTGGGTTGTCTCCTGTGAAAGTTCACAGATAGTGAAGAAAGGCATCCCCAGAGAGAAGCCAGCAGGGTTGCCATAGATAATACTAGAAGTCTTGGTATGTCTAATATATTTGGAT
Organism: Myocastor coypus; assembly: GCA_004027025.1. Lineage (NCBI taxonomy): Eukaryota > Metazoa > Chordata > Mammalia > Rodentia > Myocastoridae > Myocastor > Myocastor coypus. The sequence continues at coordinate 14,157 of PVJA010046198.1, read as the reverse complement.
TGCACATATCACTACAATATACCCTTTATAGTGGACATGAAAACTTCGAGTTTAACGTTTGTCTTCCTGAGTTTTGTTTTTGTTTTTTCCGTGTTTCTTTCCATCCCCTTATTCATCCCTTTTAGAATTGGAATATTCACCTTGTGATATTATATATCAGCAGTATTTCATTTTCTTGTTCTTTTATAGATAGTTACATCTAAGAATTTGCCTTGAATGCTATGCGAGACTTGGGATTTCAAATTCTGTCAATGATGAAGCTCTTCCAAATCTGGTGACACAGAATAAAGAACTCAAGGGCCAGCCTGATATCTCAGGGGATGAAAGCACCTGCTCAGGCAGAGTGCAGAAGCCTGGGTTCAATCCCAGGCATGATGTGTCAGCCTGCCTGTGGGTTGGGCTGAGACAGCGATTGAGACGGGGTGTGGTGGCACATTCCTATAATCCCAAATGTTTGGAGGCTGTAAACAGGAGAATGTGATCTACATAGTGAGATTCTGTGCATCCTGTAGACTCTGTCCTAAATACAGAAGAAAAAAAAAAGAAGTCAGCTCAATGGTGAAACTGTTACATAGTTGTTGACTTTTATAGATGGGATTGATGTATATTGCATAAAGAAAATGTAAGACAAAATAAAAAGTATGTGATTTAAAATGAGAATGTCAGTAAGCATGTCCCCGTGATGAGAAAGTGGCCTAGAATTATCAGTATCATTGTGTGAACCCTAATATCAAAGATTGTCTGAAATTTTGTGTACTTTCACATGACCCTGGGCAATATCCTTGAATGTATTCTGAAAGTTTTGCTTGAAGTCTTCATTATTCTGAACTACTTTGATTCTATAGACATTCCTGCCTTAACACACTTGATCTCACCTGAACTATATTGAAAAACTAGGCACTAACCTATAGTCTATTTTGAAATGTAGGCTGCCTAGCTAGAGTGATAGTTGACGTCTATCATCCTCTGTTCCATATCTAGACAATCTTAACCTATCTCACTAGATGTTTTTTCAACTTCTGTTAGAAATAAATTGTTCTCCTCAAATTACAAAGCATTCACTGATTTGAATGTATTCACTCTGTCTCAAGTCAGATATGTAACACAGTACATAATGTGTTATCACCAGGAATACAGATACATCAAGTGCTTCGATCAAGTGCTTGTTAGACTGTAGCTTAATTAGAGAATCAAAGCAACTTATTCAGTTCTGAGGACTGCTCTTGAGCAGTTTGTCATAGAGGTGGTGATGTTTATAATGGTTTTAGTATTAAATGTAGCTCATATAATTAAACAGATAGTGTGAAGGACATATTACAAGATATAAGCTGCACATACACATACTGCATGCAAAACAGTTACTGAATACTTAGAACCTACAGGGTTGGGAATTTAAATATTAGGGATAACTCTAAAGGTAGATAGAACTCAAGTTGCAAAGAATCTTGTCTTCATGTTTGTGAGTTTCAACTTCTCAGATTGACACTACTATTGATTTATACTTTACACTTTAACATACAAATCCCCCTTCAGGGCCTGGGATATATCTCAGTGGCATAAGCACTGGCCTGGCAAGTGCAAAGTTCTGAGTTCAATCTTTTTTTGGGGGGGGCACCAGGGTTCGAACTCACGATCTTGCACTTGCCCAGCAGGCACTTGTGCCTCGAAGCTATCTCCCCAGCCCCTGAGGTCAATCTTTGATACAAACAAAACCAATAAATAAATAAATAGAAATATCCCTTTACATTTTCATTTTTATTTTTTAAAGACTACAAAATAGTATTGAAACAAAAATTATAAGTGATACAGAATTTCAATTAATAGTGTAATATGAATTTCACAGTATTTGTTGTAATGCATAGTATTATGTTCCAACCAGTTATTAATACTACCAGAATTATGTGTGTAAAATTGGTCAAAAAAAGAAAAAAGGAAAAAATATAAAAGTAATGAAGAGAAAAAGTGAAACAATTGAAAAAAGGAGACAAAATTAATTAATTATTATCTGCTCCATTCCATGGCCTAGGAAAAATGCACAGTACAGCTGTCCAACTCATACCGATTACATACACTAATAAACCTCTTTCCCTCACTCCCTCTCCTGTCCTCCTCAATTCAGTAACTCTTTCATTTTGAATAAGTTTATTTCCCTTTTCCAGTATCTACTGTATCCTTCAGATTCCATTTTCTCTTTCTGATTCTCACCTTAAGTAGCCAATACAAGGTTTGCATATGTGGGACTAAGGGCTAGAGCTTTGCCATTCAATTTTTCACTCTTGATTTCAAGATTAATGGATGGACATTTTCCAAATGCATAACCCTTACTTTTATTCATTCTTTCTCTACTTTGAAATCATCAAGGTGCTATTTTCACCTCTTATCACCATTGATGGATATTTGGAAAAATATTCAATAGAACACAGTGAGTTTACCAAGAGAAAAAAATTGGACTATTTGCTTATGTACTAAGACTTGCTCATTTGTCTCTACAACATTTTAAATAGAGAAAAATGTGAAAAGATATATTTAGGGCCAAAAATATCTTTTAAAAATAAGCCATTTGCAGAATGGAAAGCCAGATTTCCAACTGTGATTTCCCTTAGTGTATATATTATTATTATTTTCTTTTGTTTTGTTTTGTTTGTCTTTTTGAGACAGGGTCTCGCTATGCAGTTCAGGCTGGCCTTGAGCTCACTTTTGTAGCCCAGGCTGGTCTCAAACTTACACCAATCCTCCTGCCTCAGCCTCCCAAGTGCTGCGATTACAGGCGTGCACCACCACACCTAGATATATTATATTATTGAGCAGAAAACAAAAATGATTGACTTTCTAGCTTTCAGCATATAGAATGCAGCCATGGTACTTGAACTTGGAAGGAACAGATCCTGGAATTTTCCACATAACACTGACAACTACAGACGCAGTTTGCTTTATATCACTATACCTCATGAAACTGTTAGGCTCAGTATTTCATGATATTACCTTTAGGAGCTAAGTCCACTTCCTAGAGACTGCTTCAGGCATTACATCTAAAGATAAGTAATGATTTGCATTTATGTGGCTCATTGAAATAATTGTAAATATTATAAAATATTCTTTACTTTTCACCAAATCAATAGTCCTTGACATTCTGTAGGAAGAGGCCTTTCAAAAATTCTTGTATTTTGGCTAGGATATTTGGTAAGATTCTTACAGCCACTTGACTTTCTAGTCCACTGTGTCCAGCCTTGTTATTTGCAGTATGTTTTGACATTAACAAGTAAAGAAAAATCAGCTCCTTTTGGACAGTAAAGTTAGAGGTCAATTTTTGAACAACAGCAAAAAATTTTGTATTTCTCTGTGCTTAGTCATAAGTGCTATGCATAGATTTCAAGCATATAATTTTTCTCATGGTTTTTGCTTTTGTGTTTGCAAATGCAGGGCTAAGCAATGAGTTTTACCTTGGAGGCGGTCATGTACAAACAAATGGAGAAATTACACAGTGCTTTGTGTTGGATTTAGTGTTTTATTTTTATTTATTTATTAATTTGTTTTTGGTATTTAGGATAGGGTCTACAGAGTCTCATTTTGTAGATCAGACTCATAGTGATTCTCCTGTTTTCAGCCTCCTATGTGTTGGGATTACAGGTGCACCACCATGCCCAGTCTCAATCGCCCACCCAGCATGCCCCATGGGTGGGGTCAGCACAGATGGCCACATATCAAACTTGGCCTCTGTGCTCTGTGTAAGCAGGCACATTAGTCAGCTAAGCTATCAGGCTGGCTCTGGTGGATTTAGTTTTGGAATGATAAATACTAACTGTAGTTATTTGTGAGAGCCAATATGATTATATTCGTATAATAACAGCAATTAGATCAAACTAATCAACATATTCATCACTATGCTTTTTTGCCATAAGAACGTTTGACATCTCTTATAGAAATATTTAAATTTGTAACACATTATTTTTTTGTCTTTTTGAGACAAGGTCTTGCTATGCAGTTGAGGGTGGCCTTGAGCTCACTTTTGTAGCCCAGGCTGGTCTCAAACTTGCACCAATCCTCCTGTCTCAGCCTCCCAAGTGCTAGGATTACAGGTATGAGCCACCACACCCAGCTTAACACATTATTATTAACAGCAGCACACACAAAAAAAAAAACAAGGGAAATTGGAATTTTATTAGGGACTGCATCTGTAAAATGTTTTCCTTGTACAGACCTATCAAAAAATGTTGATTCTTCCAACCTGTGAATCTAGGATATTCTTCCAAATTTGTTCATCATTTTCAATCTACTCCAGTAAGTTTTTACAGATCTCATTGTGTAGGTATTTTAAATATATCATTACGTCTGTTCTTAAGTGTTGCATTTTTGTTCTATTATAAATGAGGGTATCTCTTTAATTTCTTTTTAAGTAGTATCTTGTTAGTGTATAGAAATACTAATAATTTTGTGTTTAATTTATTTGCTTCTCATACACTGAATTTATCAGTTCCAACAGATTTGACATTGGTTTTAGCATTCTCTCCAGATAAAATCATATTATCAACAAACGCAAAATTTTGCTTATTTTCCCTTTATACAGCATTGGTTTACCTGATACATAAAAGTCTCTATAATGGTCTTCCTTATTATTAATCTGTCTATGCTAACTTTTCACATAAGTGTTGAACTAGATTGTCTGAAGTTTGGGCTATTCCAGTATTCATCCATTCATTCATTTACTGAGTGAACAAATTATTGAGGCTTTCTCACATGCAAACAGAATTCTAGTCATTAGGAATAGGATAGCAAACATACATATAGGCATATGATGACACAGCTTCACTCAATCATAAAATTATAATTGAAACTGAAAAATTATTTTTAAGTACCTAGGAAAATACAGTCCAATATGTAATGAAGAACTGAGCTCTGAATAATGGAAAATACTTAAGTAATCAAACTGAGGCATGATTGTGTAGAAGAAGCAGTCACAAAATGTTAGAAGCAGAAAGAACTGTATGTAAGAGAGTATTGAGATATGTTATGCACATGTACCAACTTCCCACAAGTTATATAGTTATTATGTACTACAAACATGTTGTGAATATTCAAATTGAGAAAAACAAACAAGGAAGCATTGAATTTGCAAGGAATGGCATCTGTTGACATGAAATAAACCCTGCACAGCTGGGATAAAGGAACAATAGTGAGAAGGATGCAACATGATGTAGAAGAGACTGGCAGGTGCATTGCATTAGTTCTTACAAGATATAATAAGTTGTATGAGTATAGCTGTAATACTTATAGCTATAGTATGTTGTGCAAATAACTGTATTTATATATTGAGGCCAAAACTGTATTTTTGTCAACATACTTAATGTAATATTACAAATGACAAATGAATTTTAGAAAGTGCATGGTATGCAAAAATGTGTGTGTGTATGTGTTAGCCAACAAATAGTTGTAGAAATCAATAAGAAAAGACAGCATCATAAAGAAGTACACCTTTCATTTAAAGGTTACAATGTAGTTGTCAAGTATAACTACCATGTTATATACCAGCTATCTATAACTTGTTCATCTTAAGCAAGTGTTACTTTACATCAATTTAACAGCGACTTCCCATATCTGATGCCAATACATAAATACCTCATTTTTGGATAGTTAACAATCTATTTTATTTTTAATTTTTGGATAGTTAATAATCTATTTTATTTTTAATTTCATATGTTTGTTTTTTAAATCATTGCACAATTTTTATTAAATGAGAAAATATCACTTGTTATATCCTCACAGTACTAATCAGACAAATGTGGCAGTGATAAACAAAGACAATTTTGAATCAACCAAAGTCTTCATTTCTACAACATTCATTTACAAAGAAACAATGTTCCTCACAGCCCAACAAAATATTCTTGGTTTTCTTCAGACTGAAATCCTCGCCAAATCATCTTCTAATGGGGTATTTATTACATAAATTGTAGTTTACAATTCAACCCAAAGTAAGGATTCTCTAACAGCTTTAGTAATTTTATGTATTTGGTACAAGGTCTCACTACTCAGCTCTGATTCATAGTGATCCTTTTATGTCAGCCTCACCAGCACTGGAACTACTTGTGTGCCCCACAGTGCCCAGTTTTAGTGGCCAGCTATTTATGCCTGGAGCAGGGTGAACATGATATGTGGAATCAAAATTATAACATGGTTCCTTGTGCTTGTCTAGGCAGGTGCTTAGACCACTGAGCTATCTCCACAGATACGATAACTAATAGTTTAGATGTATTAATTTAAAAAAATAATAAGAGTTTGGGAAATAAGACTATCTTGAAAGTAACTAGGGTAGTGATAAAACCAAGAGTCATAAACTAGGGAAGGCAAAAGTTTGACTTTATTTGATAAGATGTATTTAATATGGTTCTAAACATCTATATAGACCAAGTGAAGATATTTGTTCTTTGCTACTATACTGAATTTAATTCAATATACTGGAAGGCGTATTAATTGACATATCATCTGTTACTACCTAGTTTAAAGTTTAATCTTCCTGGATGAATCAGTTTCCCTTGGTGGTATGTTTCCCCTTTTCATAGTCCTTCTGTGGTGTGAGCTAACTTATTCTAGTGTAATGGAAGAATGACTGTTACTAGACACACTTTGACGTTTCTCATGCCCTTTAATCTTTAGATAATGACTTCTATCCTCACCCATAATATGTAGCACTCTACAAAAATTTAATGAGTTTTATATGAGTAAATATGTGAGCAATTTTTTCAAGCCTCACTTTGAGATTGTTGGAATACATTTAATGCAAAGTGGACCATGTCTTAACAAATTTGAAATACTTTTCTAAAATAATCACTTATAAGACAGGTGTGGTGGTGCATGCCTATAATCCCAGCACTGAGGAGGCTGAAGCAGAAGGATCAGTGCGAGTTTGAGACCAGCCTGGGCCACAAAAGTGGGCTCAAAGCCAGCCTGAATTGCACAGGGAGACCCTGTCTCAAAAAGACAAAAATAAAGTAATATAAAATAATCACTTATAAGCAACAGCAATTATTCCACAAAGATAGATGAACACATTTGAGCTATTTTATATTTTGAGACTTCTGTAAAATAGTGAGGGTCTTACTTTTTTGTGAAGGATTAGTGCGTAAAAGTAAAAAAAAGTTAGAAATTTAAACCAACACAATATCTTCTGGTCCATTCATGAGATATGTTTTATTTCTTTAATTTACATACTTAGGATTCACTAGGCTGTAGATTTAAAATGAGGTCACATTGACTTTCTTTTCTTATTAAATTTTAATGCTCAATTTATAAGAGTTTAAGCCTCTATTGACTGGAATGCAAGATCATGCAAACCAAGCACACCCAAAGTGTTCTCCAATCTCTCTCCTCTTCCCATGCATATTGACCAGGTGTCATTATTCAAGATATGACCTAAAGGAAGCACATATCAATACAGTGTTTGCAAAGTCCCTTTGTAGGATTGCTGTTACCTGGTGCCTAGAGTGCTTTATTTAAATCTCCTCACGAAGCATAAGTGACACCAGATTCCCTAAATAATAGAAAATTTTGGCTCTTTAACTTTGTTGCCAATATTTTCTAATTAAGTACATCTATTGAATTTCTTCCACTTTATTTTATCCCACAAATATTTTTAAACCAAATACATTTAATGTCTTCATTTTTTTGTATCTATAAATATGTGCAGTTTTTCAGCAAAAACTATGAAAGAATATGCTATAATCCCAGCAATTGGGAGGCTGAGGCGGGAGGATTGGCATGAGTTTGAGATCATCCTGGTGTACAAAAGTGAGCTCAAGGGCAGTCTGAACTGCATAGCAAGACCCTATCTGAAAAAAGAAAAAAAAAAAAAAAAAAACAGACAAACAAACAAAAAAACACAACCAAACAAAAAACCCTAAATCTCCTGTAGGCCTTAGTGGAATAGATGCATTCTCTCTCTCTGTCTCTCTGTCTCCCTGTCTCTCTGTCACTGTCTTTGTCTGTCTGTCTCTCTCTATATGAAATGTTAGTATACTTGTTTCAAGAATTCCAGTGCCTATGAAAGTATAAAGCAAGGAATACTGCTTAAAATTTGTTTTTCTTTCCTTGAATTGTCCTAGATAATTACGGCAATATTTCACAATACTCTACAAAAAAGAACTTGTACATTTAAATATAATGATAAATTTATTATTATGTCAAAGACATATAACAAATAATGAAAGTACATTAAAAATTAAATGAAGAGAAAATATACTCATAATTTAGGTAGTGATATTTAGATATTTTAAACAAAAATACATAAAAAGAATGGAACTGCAATTTCACTTACTAACTACCAAGTGATTTAAAAAACTGGATATGGGCACTGAAGGGCGCGTGGCGATGATGGGTGCACGGCGATGACGTACGATGTCCGGGTGGGGAGTGGGTTAGAGTGGCAGTGTGCGGCACCCGCCATGACCTTGCAGGGCGCTGTGCTACAGGACTACAACAATGAGCTGGTCATGTGCCTCGAAGAGCTGTGTCTAAAGCGGGAGGAGCTGTGCATGGAAATGAACCAGGAAGAGGATGAGAAGCAGTGGCTGCAGAATGAGAAGAGGGACTTGATAGAGAAGTTGGCCCATGTCTACGAGGACTCGGCGCGCAAGATCACCTCTCGGAATGAGTTAGAGTGCACCATCACAATGGACACGGAGGCTGCCTACCTCAAGATCCTGGAGAGCTCGCAGACTCTGCTTAGTGTCCTGAAGAGAGAGGCCGGAGACCTGGCCAAGGCCATAACTTCAGACCAAAAGAGCAGTGGAGGCAGGGACAGCTGAAGCAGCTCAGGGCCAGGCCAGCCCGCTGTCTCTGATGTGCCCTGATGACTCAGCCCACTGCACATCTGTCTTGAAGCATCTTTGTTCTTCATGGTGGCAGCTTCTTCACATTTCAGATGCCTAGAGCAGCAGCTGCATCTCCACTGCCCTTCAGTGACAGGAGCCCTTGGTGCAGCCAATGGGTGGAGTCTTTGTTCCCTAACCACATGGAGTGTGGGACAGTGGGCTCTACGCCAGCTCTACATGGGGCCTCTATTCACTTGGAGTGCTAGAAGTCTAGTCAGAGCAGTGTGGGAGCCCTTCACTTTGTCCCTTCTCAGGTTGGGGAGCCCCAGGTTCAGACAAGTGAGAAAGGGTGCCTCCTCAACCTCAGATCCCCAGTCTTGAGGCCTGGCCCTATGGGCCAAAACTATCAATGAAGGTTGTCTTTGCAAAAAAAAAAAAAAAAAAAAAAAAAAAAAAAGAACAGGATATAAAAGACACTGGGGCGAAAAACAACTCAGTGCATAATTACCAACTTAAGTAATTCTCAATTTTTTAAAGTTACAATTATTTTTCATTCTTAAAAAGTAGAAAATTGGTATTGTTTATTTTATTGTATTTTACCACTTAATTTATTTTTCTTTTTTGAAACTTGGGATTGAACTCAGGACCTTTAATTTGCAAGGCAGGTACTTGTGCCCCTGAGCTATGTCCCAGGCCCCAGGAACATATTATTGTGATGGAATATGTAATATGTTTGTTTAGCAGAAGAACAATTTAAATATTGAGATAGTAATGATGAAGACAACATTATGCAATGTATTAGCTATTGTAAAATAATAAATAAATAAATAAATAGGAAAAATAATCTTTGTTCCAATACTTAGTAACCGTACAATAACATTTGTCTCACTAAGTTCTGCTTTCTATATTAGATGGTTACCTTGACTATGTCCTTTACCACTGGAATATTGTAAAATTCTGAAATAATGTCCAGAGCATGGATTCTCAAACTTGATAGTACATCTGCATCACCTGAGTCATCACTAAAGAAATCCTCCATACCTAGGCCCCATATCACATACTTTCTATGTGGGTGGCTAGGTATAGTGTAGACGGAAATCTAGGAGTTTAAAAATCTCCCTAGTGTGAGTGTAATGTGGGACAGAATGGGAGTATCCAGATTAGAACAAGAGAAATAAGAGCACAAGTATCAAATTTCAATTGCTTCCCATGCACTATACCAATATGTGTATCTTGATGTAAATTATTTACCTTTACCAAGTTTCAATTTCCTCATCTATATAGGAATGAAGCATCAGTTATTTATCTCAGATTAGTGGTAATGATCCAATTAAACAAAATCTGTAAAATGTTTAACAGAGCATTGCACATAAATTCCACTCAATAGCTATTAACAAACCTCAATTCTTATTATAAAAAAATCAATAAAATTAATTATACATGTAGATTGTATATGGGAATATCAAGCATACTAAATGTTCACTACTATCATTATTACTATTATTGATATTTTAAAACATATAGTTCATTATTTCCTCCTGTCATTTCAATATCAATGTTGAACTTTCTGCACTAATCAAAATTTTTGCTATAATATAACTTTTGTGTATATATTTAAAATATTGCATTAAGTGATGCATATTGATAGGAAAATGGTTACTATAGTCAGATTATATATCTGCTCACACAATTACTGTTTCAGCAAAACAGTTAAAATATACTCATGCAAAAACCTTCCAAATGAAATATCATTTTATTAACTTTAGTCCTTAGATCATACCACAAAGTAGTTATTTTAGACTATAATTGACAAATAAATATACTTCTGCACCTTATAGGCTATAAGAAATATCTTAAGGAGAGGTGAGTTTGTGTAATGTCACAGGTTATCTAATTAGATTATCTAATTTCACCATTCACATACATACATATATATATGATAGTCAAACTAATAAGGAAAAGTAATTATGAGATATATAAATAGAAAATAGAAGAAAGTTTCATGATCTTTTTAGGTCAACAAATCGCTTATTTTGCTTCATTTAATGTTTTCATATCTGTGAGGAATTATTTCCCTGTTAGCTTAAAACTTGATGCATAAAAAATCAGAGTCAAAGAGAATGTAATGTGAATGAAAGGTTGAAAAAAAATGAAATTAAAAGGATTGTCTCAAATTCTTGTTTAAAAACAACCAGGCTGAAACTGACCTAGCATTTACTGGAGAGATAACTCAGTAGAATAAGCACTTGTCTGGCAAACGTAAAGACCTGAGTTCAATCCCCAGTCTCAAAAAAAAAAAAAAAAAAAAAATTCAGAACTGACCTCGTATTACTCATTTTTGTATACATGCTTATATGTCTTTCAGAATAATTTTAAAATCATAGAGAAGTTGGAAAAGTAGTAAAAGGTTTTCATGCTTGACATTTTTCTACTATTACTGTTAATTTAAATTTGGGCACTCATTAAAACTAAGAAATTAGAACTGGAACATTAATATGAACTAATTGGCAGACTTGGATTGAGCTTAAATTTTCCCATATGTCCTTTTTTCTATTACAGGGTCCAGTATAGGATATTAACTTATTTTTCATGACTCTGTAGTTTCCTCCAGTCTCTGACACCCCTACATCTATGTTTTCTTTATGGCCTTAATGTTTTTTAAACTACTAGTGAGTTGTGTAACTTCCCTGTATTTGTATGTAACAAAAGTTTTTTTTAATGTCTATATTGTTATTACAGATTTCTAGGGAGCACATTACAAGGTGCCATCCACAGTGTCACACACTTCATGAGGTAGACATCGCTTATTTCCGTGTATGTAAAGCTCAAACTTTGCTCAGGTCATCGCTAATGTAGTTTTTCACTATGAAGTTACATATAACTGCTTTTCAATTAACAGATGTCTCGTGGATGACACTTGAACCCATAAAAATATTGTTTTTCTTCAAACATTTGCTCACTAAATATAGTTAGCGCCAATATCAGTTGTGTTGCAATTACAATAAAATATAATTTACTATTCTAAAGATGATTTTTTCTCTATTATTCCATATTTTGATCTGGAACTATCAGCAAGGATTGCTTCTTCTTTTTCTTGCATTTGCTTCCTTATTTAACTAGGATTATTTTTTTTTAATCTCAGTGTGTGCACACCTCATGGTTCTATATCTCTTATCATAATATTAAGGCATTTGAAAAGTTATCATTATTATAAAGTCCATTATTCAAATTATTCCAGCTTTGTCTCCATGGCCTTCCTTCCTTCCTTCCTTCCTTCCTTCCTTCCTTTCTTTTCTTTCTTTCTTCAGGATCTCACTTCACAGCTCAGACTCCTAGTGATCCTCCAGATTTCTGCTTCACCCAAACACAATCACCTGCTCAGCTTGCCCCGGGGTGGGACCAGCGTGGCATGCAGTGCCAAGTATCAAACCCTGGTCCCTGTATTACCTACTCAAGCGCTTAGTCCACTGAGCTATACTGCCGGCCTTTCCACAAGCTTTTTCACATGAATACTGTACTTTCACTGTACTTCTTCCTTCTGATAGCACATTTATAATTCGTAACACCACAAAATATTTCAGGATCCATTTTCCATTTTCTCTGCTTCCTTCCTAGAATTAATCACTTCTCTGAGCAATTTATGTCTAGTTCAACCTTGGAATGACCTGTAAAATGGAAATATTCTAGACTATATTCCTTGGTTCTTCAGTAAATCACTTGTAAAGATCTGAATTATGTATTTATAGTCTTTATTTTAAAAACATTGACATATTTATTGAAGTCATATCTTTAAATTTAATATATATTGTCTTTTAATTTAGCTAGGTGAATTTAAAATGTATTTCGGTTGCATATCTGTTCATTATTGAGAGTATCAGTTTTACTGTTTCTTAGCTTTCCTATTGAGAATAATGGAAAAAAAACTAAAGTAATTTTTAAAATTATAAAACTATATTAGCTTTAAAGACACATTGACTTTAAGTCTTCCTCAAAATACTCCTCATATTTTGAATAAAATCATGCCATTATTTTTGCCACGTTCTGAAGCAATTCTAGGTGTCCTCTTTAGGGAGTGCCTTTGTTCTGTCACAGCTGCGGCAATATCCTGAATCAATTCAAAACATTATTTTTCAAGGTCATTTTGACTTTAGAGAAGAGCCATAAAATTGTAAAACACAAGATGTGGCCAATAAGGTGAATGAGGACATGCTACATTTTCATGATCCTACTTTTCCACTGGACAGCATAACATATCATAATTTTCATCAAACCTCATAAAGAAAATTGTGAAAGAGGATATCCATAATGCTTCAGAAAGTGACAAAAATAATAGGATTTTTTTTTCAAAGAGAGAGAGTAGCTTAAAGTATATCATCGGTAAAGTCTTTTACATTAATGTTATTTGTACTTGAGATAATCACAGGGCTGGGGATATAGTTGAGTAACATAAGAACCAGCCTGGCAAGTTAAAGGTCCTAAGTTCAATCTCTGATAAAATAATAATAATAGTAATAGTGATTATAGTATTCACTGTATTTTTCAACCATTCCTTATATGCATACATGAATTTATATCTGTCTAACTATATTTATCCATCTACTATCACCTATGTACATATTTTAAATGAATTTGTAAAGTCATTTCTAATTCCAGTTCAACACTAAGAGGTTCATTCTAGCATTCCCTTTTTCTTTATCTGTGCTTATTTCTCCAAATTGAAAAGCAGTTCTCATCATATAAAATGTATTTATTTCATCCATTTCAATGTGTTCAGAATATTTTCACAATTGCTAATTCATACTTTTATGAAAATCAATATAATTACCTGGGGTATGATAGTCCAATAGATTTAATTTTTTCAGTGTGATATAAGCAGTTACACAATTTTTACACAGATATTTGGAAATTCAACAAAACACAAAATTGTAGCCTGTTAAGACTATGGTATTTGGCCCAGTCTCTTATTTTCAAGTACTACTCTTGAGAGAGAAAATGACAGTAACTGAGTTTACACCGGGAGCAGTACACATCAAAAAGACAAGAGTGACATGCATCCCAAGCATAATTTTAGTGTTACATTGTACTATAATCAATATGATGAACCTTTTGAAGGTTCTTGAGATCAATATCTGATTCATCCTGTGTACATAAGTGGTTTTTCTACTGATATATTTCCTCCTTTATCTGCTTCCAGTCACTTCGTTGTTTAATCCATAACACATTCAGCTGTGTTATGCCCTTAAGTGCTTATTTTCTTCTTTAAAGTTCTTATATTAAGGAGACTATATGATATTTACACATATAGGTCTGGTTTATTTCACTAATGAGTATATGTTCAATATGCATCCATTTATAT